>CAJQUW010003585.1:0-76367 GCA_907163375.1 Prostheceraeus crozeri
ATTAAATAAACAATAGATCAAATTGCCATGCAAAAGATGTGCGCTGGTAGGATTCGAACCTACGACCAAGGTTAACTAGACCTGTGCTCTAAACACCTGAGCTACGAGCCACTTACGCGACTCTGTCATTGGCAGGATCAAACCCTCACCACCACACATCAGTTGTCAAGGCAATAATAATCAATGGATAAATAACACGTCACAATTGTGACCGCCGACATTAAGGCAAGTAGCGGGGATCGATTGTCCACCAAAGCATCTTAAGCCATGTCGTGAATGCAATTAACAACAATGAAATTAAATAAACAATAGATCAAATTGCCATGCAAAAGATGTGCGGCTGGTAGGATTCGAACCTACGACCAAGGTTAACTAGACCTGTGCTCTAACCACCTGAGCTACGAGCCACTTACGCGACTCTGTCAGTTGGCAGGATCAAACCCTCACCACCACACATCAGTTGTCAAGGCAATAATAATCAATGGATAAATAACACGTCACAATTGTGACCGCCGACATTAAGGCAAGTAGCGGGGATCGATTGTCCCACCAAAGCATCTTAAGCCATGTCGTGAATGCAATTAACAACAATGAAATTAAATAAACAATAGATCAAATTGCCATGCAAAAGATGTGCGGCTGGTAGGATTCGAACCTACGACCAAGGTTAACTAGACCTGTGCTCTAACCACCTGAGCTACGAGCCACTTACGCGACTCTGTCAGTTGGCAGGATCAAACCCTCACCACCACACATCAGTTGTCAAGGCAATAATAATCAATGGATAAATAACACGTCACAATTGTGACCGCCGACATTAAGGCAAGTAGCGGGGATCGATTGTCCACCAAAGCATCTTAAGCCATGTCGTGAATGCAATTAACAACAATGAAATTAAATAAACAATAGATCAAATTGCCATGCAAAAGATGTGCGGCTGGTAGGATTCGAACCTACGACCAAGGTTAACTAGACCTGTGCTCTAACCACCTGAGCTACGAGCCACTTACGCGACTCTGTCAGTTGGCAGGATCAAACCCTCACCACCACACATCAGTTGTCAAGGCAATAATAATCAATGGATAAATAACACGTCACAATTGTGACCGCCGACATTAAGGCAAGTAGCGGGGATCGATTGTCCCACCAAAGCATCTTAAGCCATGTCGTGAATGCAAATTAACAACAATGAAATTAAATAAACAATAGATCAAATTGCCATGCAAAAGATGTGCGGCTGGTAGGATTCGAACCTACGACCAAGGTTTAACAAGACCTGTGCTCTAACCACCTGAGCTACGAGCCACTTACGCGACTCTGTCAGTTGGCAGGATCAAACCCTCACCACCACACATCAGTTGTCAAGGCAATAATAATCAATGGATAAATAACACGTCACAATTGTGACCGCCGACATTAAGGCAAGTAGCGGGGATCGATTGTCCACCAAAGCATCTTAAGCCATGTCGTGAATGCAATTAACAACAATGAAATTAAATAAACAATAGATCAAATTGCCATGCAAAAGATGTGCGGCTGGTAGGATTCGAACCTACGACCAAGGTTAACTAGACCTGTGCTCTAACCACCTGAGCTACGAGCCACTTACGCGACTCTGTCAGTTGGCAGGATCAAACCCTCACCACCACACATCAGTTGTCAAGGCAATAATAATCAATGGATAAATAACACGTCACAATTGTGACCGCCGACATTAAGGCAAGTAGCGGGGATCGATAGTCCACCAAAGCATCTTAAGCCATGTCGTGAATGCAATTAACAACAATGAAATTAAATAAACAATAGATCAAATTGCCATGCAAAAGATGTGCGGCTGGTAGGATTCGAACCTACGACCAAGGTTAACTAGACCTGTGCTCTAACCACCTGAGCTACGAGCCACTTACGCGACTCTGTCAGTTGGCAGGATCAAACCCTCACCACCACACATCAGTTGTCAAGGCAATAATAATCAATGGATAAATAACACGTCACAATTGTGACCGCCGACATTAAGGCAAGTAGCGGGGATCGATTGTCCACCAAAGCATCTTAAGCCATGTCGTGAATGCAATTAACAACAATGAAATTAAATAAACAATAGATCAAATTGCCATGCAAAAGATGTGCGGCTGGTAGGATTCGAACCTACGACCAAGGTTAACTAGACCTGTGCTCTAACCACCTTAGCTACGAGCCACTTACGCGACTCTGTCAGTTGGCAGGATCAAACCCTCACCACCACACATCAGTTGTCAAGGCAATAATAATCAATGGATAAATAACACGTCACAATTGTGACCGCCGACATTAAGGCAAGTAGCGGGGATCGATTGTCCACCAAAGCATCTTAAGCCATGTCGTGAATGCAATTAACAACAATGAAATTAAATAAACAATAGATCAAATTGCCATGCAAAAGATGTGCGGCTGGTAGGATTCGAACCTACGACCAAGGTTAACTAGACCTGTGCTCTAACCACCTGAGCTACGAGCCACTTACGCGACTCTGTCAGTTGGCAGGATCAAACCCTCACCACCACACATCAGTTGTCAAGGCAATAATAATCAATGGATAAATAACACGTCACAATTGTGACCGCCGACATTAAGGCAAGTAGCGGGGATCGATTGTCCACCAAAGCATCTTAAGCCATGTCGTGAATGCAATTAACAACAATGAAATTAAATAAACAATAGATCAAATTGCCATGCAAAAGATGTGCGGCTGGTAGGATTCGAACCTACGACCAAGGTTAACTAGACCTGTGCTCTAACCACCTGAGCTACGAGCCACTTACGCGACTCTGTCAGTTGGCAGGATCAAACCCTCACCACCACACATCAGTTGTCAAGGCAATAATAATCAATGGATAAATAACACGTCACAATTGTGACCGCCGACATTAAGGCAAGTAGCGGGGATCGATTGTCCACCAAAGCATCTTAAGCCATGTCGTGAATGCAATTAACAACAATGAAATTAAATAAACAATAGATCAAATTGCCATGCAAAAGATGTGCGGTTGGTAGGATTCGAACCTACGACCAAGGTTAACTAGACCTGTGCTCTAACCACCTGAGCTACGAGCCACTTACGCGACTCTGTCAGTTGGCAGGATCAAACCCTCACCACCACACATCAGTTGTCAAGGCAATAATAATCAATGGATAAATAACACGTCACAATTGTGACCGCCGACATTAAGGCAAGTAGCGGGGATCGATTGTCCACCAAAGCATCTTAAGCCATGTCGTGAATGCAATTAACAACAATGAAATTAAATAAACAATAGATCAAATTGCCATGCAAAAGATGTGCGGCTGGTAGGATTCGAACCTACGACCAAGGTTAACTAGACCTGTGCTCTAACCACCTGAGCTACGAGCCACTTACGCGACTCTGTCAGTTGGCAGGATCAAACCCTCACCACCACACATCAGTTGTCAAGGCAATAATAATCAATGGATAAATAACACGTCACAATTGTGACCGCCGACATTAAGGCAAGTAGCGGGGATCGATTGTCCACCAAAGCATCTTAAGCCATGTCGTGAATGCAATTAACAACAATGAAATTAAATAAACAATAGATCAAATTGCCATGCAAAAGATGTGCGGCTGGTAGGATAGGAGAGCTGGCGGAAGGAGAGCTGGCGGAAGGAAAGACCCAGACAGAGATAATGAATCCAAGATCGACAGTTGGAACACTCAATCTCTGTTGAGTTGGAAAGCTGATTACACCAACACGTAGATCTACCAGGGAGAAGATCAGAGGAAGCTTGAATCTTGGAATCTTTAGCCGTTCTAGGCATTATGCGAAGAGGGAAAAAAGGAATTAACTACAATAAGAAAGGAGTCACACTCAGAGATTTCAGTCACAACAAAGAAAGTATAATAGTAGGCTAAGCCCACACTCAGACCCTGCAGTTACCGAATTAGCGAAGTAGGATGGATGGGCAAAATATACGCTGGTTCTAAAACAACACACCAAGATACATGCACACTAACGGCCCCACACTTATGGGGTGGATAGATGGCATAATACAAAAAACGAACGGTATAGAGTAAACAGTGTAAGAGCTCAACACTAGCTAATTATATGCTATTATCATAGAAGGACTGTGAACTACCACACAAAACAACAAAAAGAAAAAAAAATTAGAGCAGGATTTGAACTCGATGAACGAGGTTGGCAAGTCTAACACGGTACTACTACACTACTGCGACGCTCTATCTTTTTGAAGAAATTTGATATCTATAAACGCGTGTGATCAGCAAAGAAATCGAAGAGGGATGCAATTCTGAAGAGAGAATTACATAGAAATCTGACTTGGCACAATACGCCAAGCTACAGCACTCTCAACAGCAGAGAAATCGGACAGAGAGATGAATCCAGATTACGAGACAAAGCACACTGCAGCTGCGTGTTGATAGAAGCACGCCAATGAAACTAAGCTATGGTAATCACTAAACAACGAATCACGTGATTAGATAATGGAGTAATCGAAGGGACTGAAATACAGCGATAACTTTGGAGCCACTAAATGACAGGGGAAACCGATGACACAGAAATGAATAGAATGTGATAAGGAGATGAATGATACCAAAATTAATGAAAAACAATCCCTAACAGCCTAGAACAGAAACACAAAGACCACAAGGCTAAGAGCGCGCTGAAAACACGTCCGACACCGGTGACGTACAGACTAGTTATACAGACGGTGTATGAAGTCCCAAATAAGTGACACGGGGAGTTCCGAACCTGAGTGCTATTTACGATTAAAATTGAGTGCCGAAATCTGATACTCATTGATTACGAAATAATAAGTACTCATGTTAGAACTGTCTGGATTCGAAATCAGAGTATTAAATTCGCACTGATTGTAGCACTCGTTTTCTCAAATCCATAGTATGCCTAACATTGTAGTACCTGCAACTTTATTAAGTAATTAGTAGTATATTTATTAGTAGTAATTTAATTCCCTGAATCCGCCTTAAGTACCGTAGTAGTAATCAATTTCCTTCAATCTTTAGATAGCATAGAAATGCCATTTAGAGAGTTGCCTAGCACCTCTATCAGCCGATAAATGCCATATGCATATCTAATCCGATATATTCCATATGCCGATCCATACCTAAGAACTGTTGGGGAATTCATCAATTCTAAGTTCCAATATGATAAAATGTTTTCTAACGATAAAAGTTCTGAGTGATCATTGACTGAGTGCTGATGTTATGAAATGTTTTGTCTGCGACGTGGAAGCTTGATTTAAAGTGATTCAGTGAAGTGATATTTATATATTCACTTGTGAGGCAATTCTAGTGATCTGCAACGTCCATTGAAAACTCTCTACGGTTTAAATTCAAATCCTTTGAGTTTACATTGATGACCGCGACTTGACGTATGAGAGTCTGGAACAATGAGCTCGCCAAACTTGTCATCAATTTTTCATTTCAGTGAGCGTCTCAAGACCAAGCGGGAGTGTTGCTGCACCTACGTCAATCAAAATTCATCGCGTGCAGTTAGCTTATCAAACAATTATCCACGATCCACTGTCAAATGTTCGGATAGTAGACCCTCGGTTGCTTTGAAATCCATTACTCATTGCATCTATAGGCCCCACGCATTATATAAACCAAAGTATAAACTATACCATGTCGTGAAATTATTCAAGATCTGTAATGATTTTATAAAAGATATTTTCAGGAATACACAATGCCTCCAAAATTCCTTCCTGCAAGGTAGAAAATAGGATTCAGGAAACTTTACTTCAGATAAAGTAGGGCTACATGTGTAAGCTGCCGGCAATCATTTTTTAACTGGTTAAAGAATGGTTCGCAATATTTGTATCAGAAAGCATGCACGTAGATACTCCCAAATTATCTTACATTTACATGCTCCTAATGTTGTAATGATTGACTATGCAATTTATTCTCGACTGAATGTCGTGAGCGGTCGACATGGGTCTAATTAAATTAACCGTCCGGCCGGCATGATGAGAAGCCGGCCTGCCGGCTGGCTGATCTTCAAAATTTGCGGCTGGTTCGAACCCTGATGTGTTGGTAGCTACGCAGCACCATTTTATCCGTTGGGATTTTCCCCATCGACAATTTGTATAACTGCGACTCTAATTTTCTGTGACTTATATTTTCTAGAGGAACAGCAAGACCATAAATACGAACATTTCATTTTCCACCGATACATTTCGCCAGCTTTTTTCAAAATGTACACTGGAATGACGTCAGAAAGACATGGACACGGAATTCGCTGTGTAATGAGCGTTTACATTTCATTGACAAGCAAGAGCCACAAAGCACACATGATTGAATGAAGTTACAATGAAGGCACGAAAACTATTGCAAAGAACATCCATTCATAGAAAACATTGAGTATAAACTCTAAGTAAAATTAGCAAAATTACGGACGAGTAAAATATACAATATAAAAAAATGTATCAGTAGAATAAAAAAGTAAATTAAATGTCAACAAATGGAAAAATCATAAAAAAAGAAATTATTACCAAGGAATGATTAGGTTAAAGACAGTCTGCTCCTGAACACATAAGTCTGGCTGACAGCTCTTTATGAGAAGAACCTCCAAACCTCAAAGGTCAGCTTTATTCCGACATCTGCGTAGAATCCTAAAGCATGACTTCGCTGGTACACTCGGTGTGCAGGTGAGAAAATTTCAAGTTAAATACTTTTCGCCTTCCTGACTTGGCATCGTCTACTCTCAATCCAACGCGGAACGTGCACCGCAATTCTTTGGGCAAGTCTGTCCTCCGTTCCACTGAATTACTGCTTCCACAGATGCATTTGTATTCATAGATACTGCTTGTTTCTGCTTCCGGAGGAAAAGAATCCTTTAACTGAGGGAGCCAAGGATGCTGAGTGACTGGAACTACTAGCAAGTCCAATTATAGTACAATAATTGTACAATTATAGATATCTAGATCTCCTTGGCTAAGAGAGGAAATGCTTTTCTTTTGTCAAATTTCGAATACTTTCCCTTCCTCGTTGTCCGAAATAGTAAATAAAATTAAATATCACTTCATCTTGCAAGCTGACTGGATTTTTTCGATCAAAGTATTCAGATAACTTTTTCAAATCAGCTTCTTCAAGTGGATGATAATGTTTTGTTTGCCCACCGTCCGTAAGAAATCGCCCAACCATTACTTTTAACATTATGTTAGACTTGTTGAAAGCCGAATCGTTGCTGAGATTTAATGGTCGGTGATTTGATAGGTAGCGGTTGAGAGCACTCCGAGTGCCCAAAAGAGTTGATGGAGCTAAAGATACTCCATCTGGTCTCTTTAAAGTTGAATAAAAATGCCTCAGGTACATATCAAGATATTCTAACGGCATTTTTTCAATGTTCATTGGGTAGTCATGTTCGACTAAAAATTCTTTAAATCGATTTACCGATGTTGCTGTCTTTTTCGCTGTGGATTCATTTCTTATCATTTCTTCGGCCATATCGAGTTCTGCCTGGATGTCTGGCTCTAATCAAGATAATGAACATACAAAATCCAAATTGCAAATTTCGATAATAATTGTTAGTGATTGCATCATATTTCTCTGAACTTAAATTTCAAAATGCCTGTTGATCCATGGTCCAAACCATAGACTTCTTAACCAGTCATAACATGGTATAATTTCTATGATACATAGCATGCTGGGAGACATTAGAAGATAAGGAATTCTATGGTCTCAGTCAGGCAAGAAAAAGATAGAAATATTTAGCCGCTTCGCGGCTTCAGATTTCTACTTTTTCTTGCCTTCCTAAGGCCATAGAATAACTATTACTTCCTCTCGAAAGAATGTAGCTCTTCATTTTGCGACTTTCAGATGTTTATTGTTGATTATGAAATTGATGGCTATACCGTGATCTCTATGAATGAGCTAATCCAGGGACTATATCGATATCTAGATAGTATCTGGATAATCATAACTTGTTTACAGACTTCTATGATTTTTTACACAGGAGCCCACACAAGAAAAGTTAGCTTTGTTATCCCGTGGGACTGAAAAGTTGATTTTTCCTCCCGGCAGTTTACACATGAGAGATATCTTTAGACCCCAACACAAAATGAAAAAAATTAATTCATCATAGAAATTAGCGATTCCTAGAATATATCGTGGAGTGTGAAATTTTAGGTGCCATACATCACAGATACATCTTATTGGATAACTTGAGACAAATAATTGATGACATGCGTGCATCTAGGATAACTGAACGTTATTTTCCTCACCGGTGCTCTATTTTCCAAGAGAAAATTACCTGATGCCGGTATAGGTCCTCCTCTCTCAATATCTGATCACAACTGTGTATTGCTTAAGTCTAATTGTCTTTTCACGAACAATGCAATCATCCGAAAAACTGTATTTGACTATCAGCGGAGAAACATATTCATTATATTTTGAAGTTGTTGTCAGAAAGTGATTTTTCATGAAGTTTTTAGTGCTACTTCTCTTAATGAGAAATGGTTGGCATTCTACAAAATATTTTACGTTTCTCTCGGCTGCATCCATCAGTGTGATATTGCTGACAAACAGTGGAGAACGCCAATGCTGAAAATGATGATTGAGGACCGCTGGATTGCGCATCGATCTAGGAACTAAACATTCTACAATCATTTTCATGAGTAAATCAAGCAGAGAAATAGGCCCTTATTCAAGGCAAAGCAAACATGCAGTAGACAGGTTTTACAGAGAGGAAGCTGTGCATGGAACATGGTTCGGGAGTTGCATGGCAAGATAAGTCGTCACTCATTCAAACAGTGTTTCGGGGTGCATTACATGTGACGTGGCAAGGGTGACAACACGGTAATGGAGAAGGCATTGATTGTAAACGGTCTTGCGAGTTGAAGATCAGCTGAGTGAAACATTGACCAATCAGAGTGCGCTATTGCGGAAGACGCTGCTTCGACGAATGACGCGCGACCCATTGGAAGCGAGTTTTATGAATAAAGCGGTCTCCACATACACATACATCGTACAGCGCTGGTGTGAAGTAGTTCATTGCTGCTTTCTTTGTTTTAAGCAAGAGTAGGAGCAAGGGAAGATCCCATAGCTATTCCATCAAATTGAAAGAACATTCATCATTAAATTGAAAAAGCACTTCTTGAGTAGCTTCTCTCAATTGAGAAAGCACACTCCTGCTTCCTTCGCTATGAGCTTAGTCGAAAATAGATCGATAAATTTCCGTCATATTATCGCCGTATGTTGATGACATACTTGCCATCTTCAAAACTGAATGAGAGGCTGATACTTTTTGAATTTGATAAATTCTATATACAACAGCATAAACTTCACTAGTGAAAAGGAAGAAAATCACTAATTAGCTTCTTGGATGTGACGGTCAGTTTTGAAAATTCCTCTTTTGAGACTGAGTGGAGAGCTAGACCTACGAATACTGGAACTTATATTCCTTTCGAATCTGATGCTCCTATGAAATACAAAAAGTCTGCGGTTCGGTCTCTTTCTATCAGGGCCAAGCGCCTCAGTAGTTCGCTAGATAGTTATGAGAATGCGTGTAATCAGATCAAAAATATTTACATCTCTAATACTTATCCTGTCAAGTTCATAGATTCTATAAAAAACCAAGTTGATTCTCCTACCAATAACAATACCAACAACAGGCGAGACTGCTAAAACTATTTATTGGTCCCTTCCTTTCATAAAGGAAAAGGAGCGTGTAACCTTAAAAAGCGTCCAAATAATTAACTTTATTTTAAATAAAAAGGACGCCAATTTACAGATCGCTTTTAAAACATTCAAGACTTCAGCAATTTTTCCTAATAAAGATAAAGTCCGTCCGTGTTTAGCATCCAACGTGATCTATTGCTATACATGCAGTACTCAAACTGTTACATTGGTGAGACACGGAGACACCTAATCACAAGAGTGAATGAGCATCTTAGAGGAAAGCCAGTCCCTACCGAAGTGAGCTGTCATCCACACGAAGCAAGCCAAGAGGACTTCGAAGTTTTATTTAGAAGTGTTCACACCGGCATTGCAGAGACACTATGCATTAAATCAAGTACTAATGTACTAATAAATGAGAACTCTTCATCTGTGCCTCTCCAAATGTTCTAATTTTAGCTTCTTTTAGTGAATTGCATTGACCATGATTTATCCATGTATAAAAAGTGTTGTCTCAGCTACTGTATTGTCCTGAAGATGGGTTTTAAATAAACTCGAAATCGATCGAAAAACATGGTCGTTCTTTCTGGAAGTGCCTGTTATTCTGACTATTGCTGATAAGATTTCATCAAATGTCATTGAACTGCCTCAATTATATTTGTATGTTTTATGCATTTATATCCTACCGGCTTGTAACAGTACTGAACTTCTACAGTTGCATGAATTCATCGTGGGTGTATTTGACTCCTTTTTGTGTGATAAGGCTCAGTATAAGCACATGATTGTCGGTGATTTTAATCCTTTAGACACTGCAAAGTTATGTGAAACTGTTGACATGGCTGACCTTATTACGCAACCTACTCGAGATGATGATATGCTGGACCACTTACTGATTTCCGAAGATCTTGCGGACACCTACTCTAAACATAATGTAGTTTTGACTCCACAGTTGGAAATGCTGACCACGTGTTCCTCACTGTCTGTCCTATGTATACAGGGTAAGGCATAAAAAACGTGACTAAATTGAAATGTAGCATGACTTTCTAATTATCCAACAAAAATTTACAAATTAGGTCTCATTTTGAAGCCAATGCACATGTTACAATAATCAACATTGCAGTGGTTGCATTTGAGGATGAGAGTGTTATTTACATGCAAAGCATATCTGAAAATCCAACAAACCAGATGAAAAGAACAACGACTGAATGGAAAGGCTAGCCTACTTTCAATGTTTCATTTAATGACTATGTCTTTGTTGCAGATGATCACTCACACAAAATCAATTGGGTGATGACTGGATCAACTTTCAGCAATCACGTCTTGTAAAAGAGCGCCGAAAATTTCGTATTTTCATGTTTTTTTTCTTCCATAGTTTCCACGTTTCTTCCAAGTTAAGCCCCAAACATATTCATTTTCTACTTTCAATTCTTCCCTTAAATGCAATTATGGGGAATCCTCTCACCATTGTTGCAAATGACCAAAGACCTTTCATTTCAATCATACAATACTGAATATTTGTAGGTACGCACATAAACGCAAGGTTGGACCTTGGGTTTTCAGTCGACCTTGGGTAAGTGACACAAAACTCGGATCTTCTATTAATGCTGCATATACACAAATCAAGTAACAAACCTTAACATTTTGATTTGAATCTTAGGAAAACCACATGATAAGAGCATGAAGTTACCACTCAATTCACAGAATATTTCGAAAATGAAGTGATTATTAACTATTTCATTTTGTGCTTGACAACTAGGGGTGGTGCCAGTGATCTCCCCGATGGGGTGTCAGCATGTTTGAGCCCCTGTGAGAGGCTTTTTTGCTTACAACACATGAAGGCATTGGGGACC
Organism: Prostheceraeus crozeri; assembly: GCA_907163375.1. Taxonomy (NCBI): domain Eukaryota; kingdom Metazoa; phylum Platyhelminthes; order Polycladida; family Euryleptidae; genus Prostheceraeus; species Prostheceraeus crozeri. The sequence continues at coordinate 11,500 of CAJQUW010003585.1, forward strand.
TTTGGATTTTCGGTCCGACGGTTATAGTGACACAAAACTCGGATCTTCTATTAATGCTGCATATACACAAATCAAGTAACAAACCTTAACATTTTGATTTGAATCTTAGGAAAACCACATGATAAGAGCATGAAGTTACCACTCAATTCACAGAATATTTCGAAAATGAAGTGATTATTAACTATTTCATTTTGTGCTTGACAACTAGGGGATGGTGCCAGTGATCTCCCCGATGGGGTGTCAGCATGTTTGAGCCCCTGTGAGAGGCTTTTGCCTTAGTAAGGGCCATAGAGCAGGGATATATACTTAGAGTGTCGACTCAAAAAAGTATCTGTATACAGTGAAAATTTTTATATCAAAAGATTCAATTTCTTGCGGAGATTGCGTTCCCGTGGTCCAAAAAATCATTTGAGCAGTTCTAAAAAATGTCAAAATTTTGCCAATTTATATATAACCGAGATGACTCGTCTATGTAAGTAGTATGCAAAAAGTTGGATATCAAAAGGAATGAATATTTGCTAATAAGCACTAACTTAGCGGAAATTAAGCTGATTATCAAAGGAATTTCATGATCCGTTTTCTAATGGAAGTCTTCATGAAAACGTCGACATCTTATTATGCTTTCTTGGCTGAAATTTCATATTTCTAATTCATGAAAGCAATAACATGTCATAGAGTTGTCAATTTAACAAACAGTACCTCACCAAGGCTGTCAGAAACGGACTATCTGTAAAATAATATCATTTCCTTCTTATGCTATCATGATCAGTCAATTCCGTTGTAGTTTCTTCAAAACTGCATAAATTGTATATCTCACATTTTGAAACAATGCCGATCTCTCTCTTGAGTTCAAATAATAAAATCGAAAGTGTATACACATTGAGGATTTAATAAATGCGGAGTCACCACTCAGCCTAACATATTTACTCTATCGTAAGGACCATAGAATAGGGATAGGTAGAGTGTCCACTCAAAAAAGCATCTGTATACAATTAAAATTTTTATATCAAAGGATTCAGTTTTTTGCGGAGATTACGTTCCTGTGGCCCAAAAAACTATTTGAGCAGTTTTGAAAAGCTAAAAATTTTGCACGTTTATTTACTACCGAGATGACGTCCTCTTTAAAAGTAGTGTGAAGCAAGTCGGATATCAAAAGGAATGAATATTTGCTAATAAGCATCCTAACTGAGCGGAAATTAAGCTAATGATTAAGGGAATTTCATGAGCTGCATTATAATGGAAGTCTTCATGAAAAAGTCACGATATTATTCGTGCTTTCTTGGCTGAAGTTTCAAGTTTTTAATTCAATTTTCACCGCCATGATTTTATGATTCACTAAATGTTTCATTTTTCGTTTCTTGAATCTGAATTGTGATGTGGACCCATCTACATCTTTCAAAGCTAATTGAAATCATTGTCTCTGATTATGTGATTTTGCTGTGCCAGTAAGTGACAGTTGCCTGTGATATGATCACGCTTAAGAAAATACTCTTGAGGTTGAGCATGAAAGTAATAGGAACTCATCGAATTGCTAGTTTAACAAACACTAGATTTCCAAGGCTGTCATGACACTGAGAATCTGTAAAATACCATCATTCATTCTGCATTGCAATCATGATCACTCAATTCCGCGGCAATTTCTTCAAAACTGCAAAAATGTGCATATCTCACATTTGGTAAACATTTGGTAACTATTACCAACTATATCCCCCTCGAGTTCATTTAATAAAATCGAAAGTGAATACACATTGGGGATTTAATAAATGCGGAGTTACCACTCTACCTAATATACCTACTCTATGGTAAGGGCCTCATATTGGCCTGTAGCTGACACGAAACATTTGTAATATCAATATCACTGTTAAATAATGATGTCAATTATAATGTTTGTATTTTTAGCCGACTGCACATTCAGTTCCGGATGGATTTTCAGCATCTTTCAAAATGAATAGTGCTAGTTTAAGAGAACGACTGTCAGATGAGGATGATAGTATCTCTGTAGACGATTCTATCAAGTCGTGTTTGGTTTGTCTTGGTTTCTCTGACCAATGCGCTTTGACGTCTAGGAAATATTGTTCCAAATGTTCCGGTAGTTTTCTATGTCTCTGGATATGACGAAGTGGCCTAGGTTCAGGGAAAGAGAGTTTACCAGAAATTGCTTCGCATCTGTTCCACAGCTCATCACATGCTTGTTCCACACTTTGAATGGTGGGAATATCAACCTGAGAGGATTTCAGGATCCATAGCAGTTTACTTTTAGCAAAATTCAAACGCAACCCGACAGAGGAAGACCAGCTCAACATATTCTGATGTTCTACCAGATGGGAGTCATGAAACTCATCAGATATGGGAACAACATATGTGCAGTCATCAATGTACTTGACAATTGTGTTGAGTCTAAACTTGGGACGCAAGGAACTGAACTGACAACCACGTTAAAAAGAAAGGCCCCAAACACTTATTCTTGTGGTATGCCAGATCTCACCTCGTACTCACTGCTAAAAGAATTGAATATTCTGACCGCTTGCTTGCGCTCTCGAAGGTAATCCTCAATCAGCCTGACAAATCCGTGAGGAAGGTTGTGCTCAATCAGGGATTTGACAATAACGTCATGACCCAATTGATCGAAAGCCTTATTAAAGTCGTAGGCAATAACGGCAACTCCAGTGATTTTGCTGTCTTCCAAGGCTTCAGTTATCGCATCGTGTATACAAATCAGAGCAGAAGTAGTTGAAGACATCGGAATATTGCCAAATAGTAGACGACCAAATGCTTCTCTAAGTTGATCAGATATACTTACACAATTAGATTCATCTGCGCGCGCTTCGGATTCCTAGAAAGGAAGGGTTGTATGCAACCTTAATATCGAAACGGCACATCACAATTAGACAACTTGCTCCTTCTCGAATGGATAATTCGTGTATCGCTTGCTATTGGAAATGGCAAACAATAAGCTTTCAGCAGAGGACACCAGAGCCAGTGAGAGATGCGTGCGTGCTGTGATATCACTTCGCACACACCAAAACACACATCGCTGACTGGCTAACATTCGATTCAGTGTATGCAATATGCAGTGTGGAATGCTAGCAAGATGATGTGATCAGTCATCAAGTGAACTAATTTTCGTACGCCTGCTACTTTTTTAATAATGATCGGAAGGGCCAACATTATGGAGAAACTTGTGCGCAATGATCTGAATTCTTCGAATCTGAAGGAATTTTGGCAATCGAAGCACTTTGCTGGAACTCACATTAATCCGCAAGCGACGCACGACTTTTTTCCAGTCTATCTAGGAATTCCTTCTTGCCTACTGAATAGGTTCCTTGATGTGCCGTCGATATCGCATCAATCACACTTCTAGCAAACCGAAGTACATAAACAAAATATTTAATTCTGTGGATATGCTCGTCTTAAGTATTGCCTTCTCACATACCTTTGAAAGTGCAGGTAGGAGAGAGATGGAACGCAACTGATACTTAGACACAGGAAGTGACTAATGCTAATTGTTGGTGACCACAGATCACTTTGACCACTGAACTCTGCCTCTAGCTCTGTTGGTGTTAGTGGATGAGGACGCTGAGCCTGGTGGGATAAAAACATGGAATTGATATTTCCAACTGCTTCTTTAATAGTTGGAAAACTGCTAACCAGACTATTCAAAGCCGTGAGTCTGGTTGACTTTGTACCTTTTATTCATCTACTGTTTGCCACAATTGCTTTGATCCATTCTTCGCATTCTCTGTCCATTTGCGTTTTTCCTTATCCAGCAATGATTTCACCTTAATATTAGGTTGTCTGTAACTCGAAAAGTTCCGCTGCCTATAAGCAGTCCAGCGCTGATTATTGATGGACTTTATAAGCGGAGTGATATGCAGCTTACCATGAGGTGTCAGTATCACAGTCGTCGATGGAATCGTTGCAAGGAAGGATAACAACACCGATTCTGCTAGTATTTGGCATTTCTCATCTATGGGTAACCTCATGTCATGTATTACGTCTAAGTTTGAATTGTTGAGGTGAAGAAGGAAAGCATCAAGATGTGATTCACGTAAGTCATACACAGTACACAAGTTATTACAACTTGAAACCTGCGCAACCCTGGGCTCACATGAAATAGTGTTGTGGTCAGACGTTGAAATTGGTGACATAGTCATTAGCGATGGATGACGACATTAGAATCAGATTCAAAAAAGCATTACCTCGTGTTGGGTCTGACACAATACTCAACAAGATAACAAATACTCAATCCTAGTTCTGTTGAAATCACCAGTTATGCAAATATTGTAGTCAGGGTGCTGAGTCAAGACATTATCGAGATTATAAGTAATGAAATCAATCACTTCGTTAGCTGAATGAATAACAGAGAATGGAGGGATATAAATACAGACAAAACAGAAACGAATCTTGTGAAATAACAGCCAAACGCTATTGGTTCCACTGGGATTTCCTTGCAATGTAAGAGACACTGGTTGCAAATCATTTTTAATCCGGATAGCTGCACAATTTCGATCGTCACGAAAAAGTACAAAATTGTCAATAGCGAGAATATCATCAGGATGATCACTGGAAAGCCGTGTCTCTGTTGCTGCAAAGACAACTGCGGATTTTGAGAGACCGAACATGATCCATCTTTGCAAGAATGCGATTAACATTAGTTGAAATAAATGTGGGAAATGTCTGTAGGCGTGGTAAAATCAATTTTCAAAATTTGAATTAACTGTGTCTCTTGCCTGAACTTTACCTAGATAAATCACCACATCCTCTCCATTAGCTCTGCGCTGCCTCAAATCATTCTGAAGTTGCCTTCGAAGTTGCTGATGAGATGGTGCTAAGTCTGGTCTAATGAATACTTTGTCAAAAGCAGAATTCCTCAGATTTTTTGATCTTTTAAGAATTTCTGTTTTCGAGCTTAACTGTCAGTCTGCACTTTCAACAAGCGCGGCCCCTTTACTCCCAATCTACCCACACGGAAACAAGATACAACCTTTTCTCTGTGAATACCGAAGAATTCTACAAGGTCTTTCACTTCTTTAATGTCATGATTCTCATTCTCCGCGACTGTCCCTGTTCTTCTCTCAGGTACACCAAAAATGATGATATTCGATTCTCTTTTCTGCTTCTGCTCAAGCTCGACAAACAGCTCCTTCGTAAGTAGGCTATCTGTCGACATTTGCTGTAATGAGGTAATCTCTCTTTGTTGCGATAACTGGATATTTTGTTGTTGAATCACTGAATCCTCAAGCTGATTGACATGAGTAATGGTCTTATTGATCTCATCAATCTTACTAGACAGGAGGCTCTCAATTTCACTCTTCAAATCGCATAACATAGCCTTCATTTCATTCTTATTCTCATCTAAGAGCGATTTAATTGAGTCCATACTTACCACACACGAACGAGCTCGTGCAGATTTCGTCATTGTGCGCCAAATGAAACCGACTAACTAATTAGTAAAATATTCAAGTAGTCTCTATAGACTTGAACCCGGTGCTGTTTATTAAGGAAAGATTTGCTGCAGAATTCACTCTATCGAAACCAGTTAGCACTTAATGTTGTTTGGAATTGTTGGTTGAACGCACGAAGGATTGATGAATCAGAACGAATAGATCAACCGAAGAAGTTCGGGAATTCACACCAGAGCCGAATTATCACAATCGATGATATCAATGACGTGAGAGGCTATTTTACCAAGACCGTGATAATGACGACATCCACCACGTGACCGAAAATCGATATTTTGATGTCAGAGCGACGATACAGGTTTACGATGACCTTTGATTAACAGCTGATTTGTTGAGACAGCTGACAATCCCAGCTGTGCGCAAAACACCACCAGCGCACTCAGATATCTGTGTGAATGTCACGTAGGGTAAGTAATCCAGATGACGCAGCCGACGACATTATTGACCGCGACAAGTTGTTCACGATGATCTGCGCATGCGCAGAGAGACAGAACTATAGATGATGACCACGAACTCAGAAAATCCAAAATATCTCAAAAGCAACGATGCAGCTGCAAAAACCAGATCGACAGCAAAACTCCTAAGACCAGGACGATCAAAAAGATATGAAAAATAACCAACGAGAAAACACTGAGCACGAGAGCAGACAAAACACAACCGGTGGCGTGCGGTGAAGCTTGTTGTTTAGGTAAGATTGAAACATCGGACAAGACTGCTTAACCCATTATTTGTATCATTGAATCGTATGGAATCGAGATTGAGCAAATTATCGGCATTGGGATTAACCATAACATCACCCATGCTTGAGATAATCATCTGCGGTTGGCCTGTCTGATTTTTCAAGCTGTAATGATAAGTCCCGCTGCAAGCACATTTCAGTAGAGATTGAACTTATAATGCAGAATGTTCGAATGCATTTCCGTTGTAATAGATGCTATGAAATTAATAATGATTTTTATTGAATGGTAAATAATCCTATAGTGCCTACTTTTGTACCTAAATTTCATCAAGAAGTTATGTCACTCATGGTTTGACAAAAATTCGCGTTTCAACAATGCCCTCGAATCCTGTGAATAAGAAGGTATAATATTCGGTATCCCAATGAAATTTTGAGCAGGATCGGAGTTAGAATGTCGGTATTCCGTAAGATAACTGCTTCTAAGTAACATGGGGCTAAAATACATGCAAATGCGTGATATTACCTGAAATCAGCCAATCATTATGCATCTGGTAGATTGTAATCACAGCCACTAGCATAAATATGAGGAATAGCAACACCTTTGGCAAGGATGGTTTGCCCATTGATATTTGATGAGTCTGATTGACGACAATGACTTCACAAACTGTCGAAGATAATGAATGCTCGCTGATTCACATTCTGTCAACTACTATCATTTCTCAGCATTTATTGGTCATATTAAGGAGCAATTAGGAAGCATTATTCCCGTGAACATTTTATCCTGTAGTCAAAAAAGGGAAATCCTCAATACTGTCAACCTGCTCAATTTAATATCCATGAGTGAGAACTATGAAACTGATCGAGACTTGCTGAAAATTAAGTCAATTTCATTAAGAAATTCGTTCGAAATCTTTTTAATTATTGTATTCTTAATACCTCTCATATGCAAGGAATGTCGACTAAGCTATACATTGAATTTCAAGCATTTATTGCAGACAGGGTTAGCAGTACTCAATTCTGATAAACCATATTACATAAACTACAATAATTTCACTTTATGAATCGGTCGCAAATCAAGGCATGTGAATATATAAAGAATATTTCGACGTTTTGAAGGTTAATGTTTTTGTGCCACTATCTGACATAGAGAATATACTTCTGACATACAGAATAATCATAGAAAGATTTAAAGGAACTTAGAGGCACTGGTCCTTTACAAGACGCGCTTACAAGACTTCGCTTATGTTTTGGTATACTGTATTGAATTTTAGCATTGTGACCTAAATATTTACCGTAGGCATTGATTAGAAAATTTATTAACATTCATTTTGAAGAATGTGAAGAAACGTTCAGCAAATGGCCAAAAGTATGTTAAAAGCATGAATCTTTCCAAAACGTATGATGATGATGGTTGTGCTCAAATGTCAAATGTTATTGAACAGCAGCGCTTCGTGAAGTTTGAAGTCTGACAAAACAATTGAACTCATATACTCGAATCTTATGTTAAACTAATCTGCATAGTTGTCAGCGCTTGATAGAGAAAGATGGACCATGCAGAATATATAGTCTATAAGCGATCAAGAGTCTACTGTCCATGCCATTAAGCCAGGGGCGGGCAACCTTTTCAAAGCGCGGACAGCAACATAATTCCATAAGCATTATTTGGCTCATGATGAAAAATGCGAATATCTTCCATGGTTGCTCATTATCTATTCAACAACGTAACAATTCAAGCATTAATGTGAAGGCTGAAATAGCTTCGTAAAAGCAGCAATGACGTGCCGGCTTCAATAATAGCAGTAAGCAAGCATGATGTCATACATGTGTTGTCCTGATTTGCTTCCTTTTTTGCTTTATTCATGTGAACGCATCCACGGCGGCGGATTAATTCCCTAAGATTCTGCAGCTCAACCGTGACATAACCAGACAGTATCTCAGGCACTTCAAGTTGACTCGCAACGAATAGCCAACAATAGTCAGTGGATAAACGATATACTCTCGGTAACGAGTCTGTGGATATGCTGTCGACAAGAATCCATTGCGTTGGTTGCAAAGTTCATTCATTTATTTATCTCCGTTCATGTATTGTAGATATCCTATCGCTTTATTTGACATGTAAAGCAGATTATTATAGGAATATTGTCACAGTTTGGAGGACAATAATTCAAATCATCCGAAGACGCGTTAGAATCCTTTGGAAACAAACTTGCATTTTAGGTTTTCACTTTTTTTACAAATATGGAGACACATCATCCCTTTTCCAAGTGCAGCAATTCATCAAATAACACAATCTGGTACGTTGATTCGTGGATTAGATATTGATTATGGTATTACTTCCTGAGATGATTTTATTCATTCGTGAACTTTAGAAGAGACCAGCACCAAAGAAAAACACCACATCTGTTGCTTTGCTTTCTAACGCCATAGTGGTCCATAGAAGCTCAAAATATTGATGCAGCATATACCGGGGTAGATTCGAGCTCTGTATTTTATAAATATTATTCAGAAATTGCCATATCCATACAGGATGCTCATTTGGATTATCTGATACAAGATAATGCAATATAACTGCAAACTTGTATTATATTTGCATTGCATCACTTTATGAAATTTTATGATCCATCTTATGAGATATCCATATTCTATATAGGCTCTAAAATCATTGTGTAAAGCAGGATAAAAATGTCTATGATCTTTATTGTGTTGAATTCTTCGATCGTTGCAGGGATAAATTCAGGAGAATATACTCGTTTACCACCTTGTAATCAGATTTCTGTTGCTCCGAAATTCAAAAAGTACGAGTATAGGTGTAGTCGTATTCACAAATTTTTGATGACCCTGATTTGAGGCGACGAACGAAGTCAGCTTTCGATACACATTTGAGGGTTGTGCCTCGATATCGATTGAGACTATCGTGAGGAAGATCGATTTAGACTCCTCAAATGATTTCACTGTAGTTATCAAATTCAGCAGTTGTGAGAATTTATTAACTGTGCCACCAAAGAGGAGAGTCTTGATTTGATTGTCGGTGTAAATCACACTGTTCGCTATCCATGGATCCTGCGGCTTATAATCAACGGGAAGCAATGGAATGTAGTTGGTGTGTAGTTGGTAAATTTACTGCAATTGCCATTCTTATACCGATACACAAACACAGAATTTGCTCAGGGTTTTCCACGGTCTCCACGAACACATCGCTGATGATTTGAAATACACTAACAATGCCTGCTGAGCAAGAGTAACAAGAATACAATGCTGCAACTTCTGTATGAATGGAATGGATTCAAATAAATCAGCCTCATTTCGTATAGAAGGGCAAAGGATATCTGATCAGATTTCATTCCAGATGCTAGTTGTAGATTTTCATACCTCACTCTTCGGGTCGGGTATTTGAGATATCTAACTCGTGGAAACTCGTGGAGAAACAATCATGCACAACATAGTTGCGTTCATAACTATTTCAATGCACTCAGGCAGTAAGTAGATATCCATGAAAACATAGAAATCAATCAAGGAAAATGAGGATCCGCGCATCAGTTTCTCTGGATGACTAGCATAATTTGTTTGAGCAACGTGACCATGGTCATCCTGAGGAGAGGAAGTAGAAGCCTACTATCGGCTTTCTTTTCATGCTTGCGGGGATCAGCGGAATATGGCACAACATCAACATGCTTGAAGTACATTGTAAACTGTACGATACTAAAGTTACTTACAAACCAATGCGCAGAACGAGAGAGATAAAATGTACGAAAGCACTCTTGTTCGAGTTCCTTCTCTACGAAACGACTTGCTTTCTTATTGGATAAATCAGGCTGGGGTTCTGAAAGCACTAAGAAATAGGAGAGCCAATCACTTCCTTAGTGAATCAGCACGACCAATTGTGTTTTTGTACATATTGTTATTGTTGATTTGTATTCCACTTTCGTAGTCGGAATCAGCCAGCTTTCGTACTCTACAGTCAACATCAGTGCAGATATATCTCTTCATCCCATCAGCAGATTGCTAAGTACACTAACAGCTTCCAAAAGCACCTGATAAAATATCAGAGTATCAAACCGTTGTAAACGCGTTTATTGGGTGTTAAAGTTCTCGACATTGAAATTCGTAAGTCAAAGAGGGCGTTGATGATATTAAGATACCTAAGTGTACATGCGTCATTACAATGTGTAGAAGACATGTGCAAATGACAAGTGATGCAGCTTGATGCATCATGAAATGATGAAAACTATGTGGTTGATGAAACATTGTAAGGAGAGGACAATCAATGGCTCATGTATTTCAATCAATTAAGTTTCCCGTTCAGAGCAGTTCTCAACTGTCTGTTGTAGAGCTGGATTAATCAATCATTTAATCAATATGTATATCATAATCAATTAACTTTTTGAGGCTGATCATAATCACGTCATCGAAATTCAGTTTAATCATTGATCTCAATCACAATCAAGGTTTTGAAAATTTAATCAATCATTAATCATATCAAAATCACGTTAATCAATAAGCTACTTTAATTAAATCATCAGATTAAGTCATCAGAACATGAGTTGAAATAAGAACACGGCCGCAGATGGCAGTGTCAGCTAGACTACGTAAGGATTGAAAGTACACAATGTCGCAGAGAGTACCAATCCTTGATGCACGGTCATGAACATGAGTTCACGCCTCGTCATAAAATATCTTCCCTACAATGTCATCCCTTTGATGCTTTCTCTGTATGTGTACTTAAGATAAAAAACTCAATAGACTACTGAGTTCAATGTTTTTGTCAATTTGTACGCTATAATGGCACTGAACAAGATCGAATGATTACAGTAATGCTAATTCAGTAAAATATAAAATATCAAATCTCTCTGAGCAGCATTATTGTTAAATCTAACGAGTCAAGACAAATTCGTCTATGTAGCCGAGGCTCCTTGGTTGATAACTCGATGAGTTAATTTAATACTTAGGCTATATTTCGGCTGTCACAGCCCTTTTCAAAGTATAGAGTAGAAAAGATTTACAAATGGAGTACAAAGCTATATAAAATGTTTTCAAAAATCAAAATGTCATGTATATACCACTGTACAGATAACTTGTCCTTCATCACGCCTGTTCAGGTCAGGTTGGGCTGTCTTGATTATGAGTGCCTCTTTGAGACGAAGATCTACTGCGTCTTTAGCATGTGACACAATTTCTATGCTGAAGCTGCCATGACAGATGAGCTTGTGATCATTGATGGCGGTTTTATTGTAAAATAAGTGCTCTCGAATTCTTGTGTGTAAGGGACGCACTGTACTTCCAATGTAGACAGAACCGCATGAACATTGGATCTTATATACCACCATTCTTCTGCCACAGTTGTCATTTTCCATAGAACAGTTCTTCATTGTTGATCTAATTCAGTAAGGCAATAATTGAACAAGGAGAACAAAAATAAAATCTGCTATCACTGCACAGCATCAAATATTTTTATCATGATTCAAATTATTACTTAAACTCACTATAATTATCACTGATCCGACAAAGCGTCTGAAAGCCGTAATCAGTATAATTTCTAACCTACCCAGCCTTCATGATAAAGCGTCTGACCACATAAATCATAGTCCCAATTTCGAACACCTTAATCAATCATAATCACAATCAAGCTTTTGGCCACATGGTACTTATGGGTTATCTCCTCTATATTGTCTATTTGTCTATAATCGTAGAAATAAATCAATCGTCACAAAACTTCAAGCACAAGTGAGTGAGGTTATTCTCTACCCACATGCAAAAATTAAGGCAAATCACACTTGCACTTTTTGAATTAGGAGCGATAACTTGAAGTACACCGATGCCGGCAGCTTGATCTGACTTCTTATGACCTCACCATCAGAGCAGCAGAAAGCACTTGAGGTCAACAAAGTCATTTCCCGACAACTCGTGAAGCGATGATGACCAGGCTACATCCCTTATATTAATATGCTTGGCTTAATCAAGGTGTGGCAGGGTAGTGGTCGTGGGAAGATTTCAAGTAACAGTGGATGAGACGAAGAGGGAGAGAGAACAATGCGAGTTCTTGTTTACGAGTAACAATAATGCGTCGGACAGACGAAGTCAGTCAAACAGCTGACATCGCTACACTTTTCGTTATCGTCTCTCATGCAAAAAGTACTCGTCTTATCTGCATCAAATTTTGCATATGGGTAGAAGATATGCTTAAGTATGTTTACCTGAAGTTTGGTGACGATTGATTCATTTTTGCAGATTTTAGACAAATTTGAAAAACTGGGGGGGGGGAGATAACCCATAAGTAACGGCCACCTTGATCATAATCACATTCTTCAACACTTTAATCAATAATAATAATAACCAAATGTTTGAACACTTCAATCATACTCTCAATAGTAATCAACATTATTGAATATTGGCTAATCGTTTCAGCTCTAGTCTGTTGTGGTCTAGTCATTTCTGTGCAATATTTTAAAACATGAAAGATTTCGTCCAAAACAATAAAACTGAATACAAAAAGGAATTATCGTTAAAATTGACTACTTCATCATCCGTTAACTTTTCAACCGAGTTGGAACCGGGGTGGGCCTGAGCCGGGCTAGGACCTGTAAATGGGAAACTCACACGGGCCTGGATGGGCATTGGGCCTCAAATTTCATCAGATTAAATATGAAATCTTAAAAATGAAGTCATGATAATTTTCCAGCTTTTAAACTTATTTGGTTTTGTAAATGGCAGTGAGTGACATCGTAAGTCAATCTCCGCAGCATTTCTAAGGAAGCGGGATGTCATCCACTTGAAGGAACTTGCGGCCTTACAGTTCAAGATGAAGAGGATATTTATTAAAGCTTTTCTTTACTCTCATTCGCAGTTTGCAGCGAGTCCATGTGTTTCTCTACGCAACTTACCTCGAGGATGCAAGCGGCAGCTGATAGCTATCTTTTGATCAAACTGTGATAAAACAAGAAAGGAGAGAGGTGGAGAAAGGAGCGAACGAATGAGTCAGAAATTCCCATCAGCTTGCGTCCACAACCTAGATTCTAAGCTACCTTATTACTACATGCCTAAAAGCATTAATAATTTCCACATCTGTGAAAGCATACGTGCGACGATCCATGAGCAGATATACAGCAGCTAACATCTTAATTTTATCCATGAATAAAAGCACGAATTCTATCAAAACGACTACATGCTGGGGTATGAAAACTGCAAATAGAGAATTTCTATTACTGAATTCAATTATCCTTCGCCTCTCACACTAGTTGTGTCACTAATTGTGTGCAATATTTCAAACTTTTTGATTGCTCCAGTCATATGCGAATTTATTATTTCAACTATTTCTTCACCATTGATTTTTAATTGCTAAGATTATTAAGCTACGATTTTAGAAGAGATGAAGTGAAGCATTTGTGAGCTTAAAACTTCAATCATTTGTCCATCGCAGCTAAAAAGCCTATAGAATTTATAACAAAGATAGTTTGGACATAACACAGGATTGCCAAAATTTATATGGTTTCATTTTTGATGTTATCAGTGGTACACACATTCATTGTAATTAATAGGCTATCATATTATCAACGCATAATGTCATAATGAATATCATAGGCCTATGTAAATTAGACTTTAGGCATTCCAACATATATGTACAATTTAGGGATATGAATTGTTTCTAACCCTATATTCCTGCATCATGAATCGATGAACTTTTCATTAAAACCAACAGAAATATGCTTTATTTTGATTTTATTGAAAAATAATTCACCCCAAGTAAAAATGAAAATCTTAAAAATTGCATTTTTTTAACAAAAAAGTGATTTATGGAAGTTTTTTTCTAAAATAATTAATTATCTGATTGATACTGTTTAGCCAATGAGAAAAAGTTAATTCGTCTTTAATTAAAGGGTATATACGAAGTACTATGATTTACCTACCATAATCTACAGTGCATTATAATCATTACTATCATCTAATTTCATTGATCAAAAATTCGAATATTTCACAGTAATCTTATCTGAATGCTTAAAGTAAAAATAACACTCATTTCATTCTTTGTTTACACAATAGAAGCTTTGAGTGAGCGATCTCCTTCTTTCTGTAAATGGAATCAAGAACCTTCAAGACTGGAAATTCCAAGAACTAATTGGTGCCGAACGCCGCGCCATAAAGTGCCTTCTAGATATCTATGACTTTTGCATTACTTATTCGGTATTCTCTGGATTATATTTTAGAAAACCTCTTGGTTCTGTCAAATAATAGGAAACTCTGGTTAAATGAAATAAGTATATGATAAATGCCTCGATAGTGGATTTAAATGGTCAGAATGTCCGAGTGGCGAAGCCACGAGGATATTTGGCCATTTGGATCCGATATCGAGGCATTTATAACATATTTATAGCACTGTATGTAATGATATCAACATTGACAAACATAATTGATATATTCAACCATAGATTTGGGATTCTGTATTCTTGGAGATCTAGAATATCTAGGTTTCCATAGATTTATTTTCATTTTTAGATTTGAAACCTTGGAATTCTATGGATTCAGTCTTATCTATCTATGCATTCGTTGTAGGCATAGAAATTAATAATACCATAGAAACTATTATCCACTATTATAATACTATTATCCACTTCTATGGTTGTAGGAGTCCATGGATAGCAAAGGCATGAAAGATCGAATTCTATGGTTCATCCACAGACTACAATAGCACTATGATTTAGAAGTCCATGGATTACCTGGTATATTCCATGATATTCTCAATGATGTTTGAAATTTGAATCATGCATAATCTAACTGGAATAATCTGGTCATTTTATCCAAGCTCATCTCCTGAAAGGTTTACACGATAATGGCTTCACGTATTACTGAAAATCAAATTCCCACTTCCAGTAGATTTGCATCAACTACTGACACTGAAATTCAAAGCCATCTAAATGAAGTGACCCCAAAAAATACTATTCAAAAAGCGAAGTGGGCATTTAAGCTATTTAAGAGTTGGCACGATGAATGGAAAATTAGAATTCACGGTCCATTAAAGGTAATCAAGGGAATTGATGAATTTACCGAATCCGATTTGAATTACTGCCTCAAGTACTTCTTTTCTGATGTCAGAAAAACTGATGGTAGCAGGTATCCACCGTCAACTTTAAAAGAGCTTGGAGCGATGATTCAATACAATTTCATACACAACTACAATTTTAATTTCTCCTTATTCAAAGATCCTCAGTTTCAAGAGTCGCGCATGGTCCTAAATGCTGAAATGAAACTGTCAGCTAAGGCTGGTCTTGCTACCCAAAAAGCGAGCAAACAATATACCGATTGAAGCCGAAGATGAATTGTGGCGAAAAGGAATTTTTGGATATTCAAATCCAAAACAACTTCAGCAAACGTTGATTTATCATATTGGATTGCATTTTAGCTTAAGAGCAGCTCAAGAGCAATATGATTTGGACTACGGTGAGGATTCACAAATACGCCTTGGAAAGGATGAAAATGGTGACTTTCTTGAATACACAGAGCGAATGTCTAAAAACAAACGCTTTGGTATTACTAACACAAGAATGGATCCGAAGGTCACGCGAGTGTATGCCAGTGATAATGCCGAACGCTGTCCTTTGAAGTTATTCAAAGAGTACGTGTCGCATCGCCCTGAAGCTCATAACCAAGAAGGCAACAAGGCATTTTATCTTGCATGCATACCTTATCCTCGAGGCCCCGTCTGGTATAAAAACACCCGCTTGGGTATACATAGCATTCAGCAAACTGTGAGGAACTTGTTTCTACATTCTACATCAAGTGACATGTTCCTTACAAATACAAGCGTGAGAAGGACCGCGAAGAATAGGCTGGTGCAAGCCGGGATTCCAAGCGAGGTCGCCAGGAAGAAGACTGGCCGCATATCTGATGCTGCAGATTCTGCATACATCGATGGGAGCTTATTTGAGAAGCAAATGAGCAGTGCTATATACTGTAATCAGTCAAATAACGAAGTGAGATCCATTGAGTGTCAAAGTGGAGCAAGGTTCTCATTCCAAAATTGCACTGTTAAAATTACAGTGAATGAATGCAAGGAACTAAATGACTCAAATGAAAAATGACTTCTGTGTTTTTGCAAAGTGTTCTAGTTGTTTGCCTTAACTGAATGTAAGTACTTTTATGACCAGTACTTACACTGGTAAGTACTGACTTATACTGTAAGTACTGAGATTTTAAATACAGATATCGACAAACTATAGTACTTTCCTGAAAAATAAAATATGGCTTTTAACAATACTAAATACCATTTACAGTGCTTTAAATATTTCATATCGTCACGCCATTCTGCTGCTTCTTTGATATCTTCATTTCCATTATTGAAATTCTATGGTGGTCAAATTTCAAATTTTGATATCGATACAACTGTCACAATTGCTTTTACAAATTGAACATAAGCGTGAACTGAAATGCAGCTTTTATAAAATAAAATGGCACACGATCAGTTTACCAGAGGTATGGTTATTGGAATGATTCGTTGTGGTAGAAGTTACTGTTGCCGAAGAGCTGCAATTATCGAGAGTCGTTGTTTGGAGGTGATGGTGTCGATGGAAAGCAGAAGGAGGTGTTAAAAAGAAGAAGGGATCTGGTCGACCAAGAAAGTCTGCAGGAAGGACAGACGCACGTCTAGTTTTAGCTGCAAAGAGGAATAGATTTGTGTCAGTCCCAAAGCTAGTCGTACACTGGAAGAGTGCCTCAAATATAGACTAGCGTTCGAACGGCTTACCGAAGATTGCGAGAAGCTGGAATTCAATCGCGACGACCAGCTGTCCTAATTCCATTGAGTTTTGAGCACCGCAGAAGACGAGTTGCCTGGTGTGATGCCCATCGCTCATGGAATGACCATCACTGGCAGAAAGTCTTGTGGACCGATGAATCGAGATTCACTCTGGATTTCAATGACGGTCGTGTCAGAGTGCATCGTCTTCCAGGTGAACGCTTTGCCCCATGCTGTATTAAAGAACACGACAGATATGGTGGTGGAAGTGTTATGCTGTGGGGTGGCACTTGGCATGGCGGACGAACGACAGCAGTCATCATCAAAGGCACGTTGACTGGAGAGAGGTATCTCAATGAAATTGTGCTTCCTGTTGTTGCCCCAGTGGTCGGGCAGGAGGATCTCGTCTTCCAAGACGACAACGCAAGACCACATCGCTCCTCGGCTGTCATTGCCACTGTTAGGAGATTGAACATTCAAACCCTTGACTGGCCTGCACGCTCACCTGACTTGTCACCCATTGAACAAGTATGGGACGAGCTTGGGCGGCGAGTGAGAGACCGCTATTCACTTCCACCAGTGTCCCTGAAGATTCTCTCTGAAAGACTGACAGAGCAGTGGCTTCTCCTTGAAACATCCTTCATTCAGAAACTTTGTGAATCCATGCCTTCTCGGATTACTGAATGTATTGGAGCTAGAGGGGGGGGCACACGCGCTATTAAAGTTGAATCTGGTACATGCGTTGTTTTTCTGTGTTAGCGACTTGGTGGAGATTGTGACTAAATTATCAAGGTATCATACATACATGTATATACCAGTCAAAAATGAAAGAAGTTAAAGTAGTAAATGTTTCAAAAATTTTGTCAATGAATATAGTTCGACTATATGATGTGCATGCATCCATCATTAATACACTACATAAGGGTATTATTGCATGATTGAGTATTTGTCTCCAACGCTCTAATGCCCGCGTCATGCTTCTTCGTTTAGGGACATTTGTTGGAGCTGAAGATCTTCAAGACTTAGGACTTCCTCTGTGATTTATTTCCTTATTTTTATCTACGCCCTTGTTCGTCATTACTTTTCTACGCACAAAGTTTAAGGTCTTTCGTACTTCTATAATTTCAGATATCATTTTGTTCGCTGTCTTTTTCTAATCTATAACAAATATAAACACACTATATACATATATCATTTTTTGATTTTTCAGTTAAGCAGCCCTCCTAGGCTACTAATTTGAAAATTGATTAAAAATGGGATACTTGAGTTTGGAATACAGCTGACAATATAAGCAAGATCTCAAACTTCAACTCCTATTGTAGTGAATGCTATGCGGTATTATTTCATTGATACCGTCCCAGAGCCGGCAACAATCGTCGTTGTTGCCGGCTGCTGAATCAAAAACCAATATCTATTTATATTTACATTTTTATAATACCAATATCTATGTATGTAGCCACAAACTTCCAGAGACTTCTACATGTACACGAATCATAGCACGCATGCACTGCAATAGTAATCACGCCTAGCTTTTTCAAGCATAAATGATCCTTACAGCCTACAGTGAACTCATTCGATGAGTCTCAATCGATCTTCCTCAGGCAGGAGAAGAAAAGTCTCAATCGATATCGAAGCATAACCCTCAACTGTATATCGAAAGCTGACTTCGCCGTCGCCGCAAATCAGAGTCATCAAAAATGTGTGAATACGGATCTGGTACACTTCTTCGACACAGACACTTCTTCGACAAGTTGATATCTATGTTTTCGGACATTTGTTCGACAGAAAACTTCTTCGACACGGACACTTCTTCGACAAGACATTTGTTCGACACGAACACTTCTTCGACAAGTTCTGCATGAATAAATTAATTTAATTTAAGATTAAGATTATTTAATAAAATTAATTTAAGACAAAAAGTATAAAAAAAATGCAAATTCTCAAAAAATACACAACCTGAAAAAGAAAAAGACTATAATTGCTTAATAACGAACAAACGTCGTGTCGAAGAAGTGTCCGTGTCGAACAAATGTCGTGTCGAAGAAGTGTTCGTGTCGAACAAATGTCGTGTCGAAGAAGTGTTCGTGTCGAACAAATGTCGTGTCGAAGAAGTGTTCGAAAATTTGTCGAACAAATGTTCGTGTCGAACAAGTGTTCGTGTACCGTGAATACGACTACACCTATACTCGTACTTTTTGAATTTCGGAGCAACAGAAATCTGATTACAAGGTGGTAAACGAGTATATTCTCCTGAATTTATCCCTGCAACGATCGAAGAATTCAACACAATAAAGATCATAGACATTTTTATCCTGCTTTACACAATGATTTTAGAGTCTATATAGAATATGGATATCTCATAAGATGGATCATAAAATTTCATAAAGTGATGCAATGCAAATATAATACAAGTTTGCAGTTATATTGCATTATCTTGTATCAGATAATCCAAATGAGCATCCTGTATGGATATGGCAATTTCTGAATAATATTTATAAAATACAGAGCTCGAATCTACCCCGGTATATGCTGCATCAATATTTTGAGCTTCTATGGACCACTATGGCGTTAGAAAGCAAAGCAACAGATGTGGTGTTTTTCTTTGGTGCTGGTCTCTTCTAAAGTTCACGAATGAATAAAATCATCTCAGGAAGTAATACCATAATCAATATCTAATCCACGAATCAACGTACCAGATTGTGTTATTTGATGAATTGCTGCACTTGGAAAAGGGATGATGTGTCTTTACTTAATACTTAAAGATAATGACTTTTAAGCCTATACATGAACATGAAACAATGCAACTAGAAATTATCAAAAATACAAGTATAATATATAAGTTAAAAATAGGGTAAAAAACAGTTAGGAAGCCCGAAGGATGGACTGAGCATTGCCTCTAATAATGGCAATGCCAAAGCGTTGCAGCAGCCATTCTCTTTCCCTAGGATTGTCTTTCACTTTGCTCAACCGTTCCCCTAAATTCGAAACTGTCTTCAGTGTTCTCGGTTGTTTCAAACGCCAGTGGTTCAAAGATGTACCTCTCAGATAGTGCAGAGTATTTCGATATTTTGCGTTGTTCTGTACGCGCTGCGGCTGATCCTGGATGGATGGCGGATTCTATGAGAGATGAGCCAGTGTGCGTACTGGTGCAAGTAGCATCCCAAATTAAGCAGCGATCCATGCGATACGGAAAAGTCGTCATTCCGTAAAGTCGTTTTCCGTCACCTTTGTCAAGATCGACGGATTCAAAAACAGATGGAGTACCTGCACGATCTAGCGCTCGTTTAAAAACGTCATTCAAAGCAGCATGACGAGGGAATCTACCAGCGGATCGTTTGCATGATAGAGGGTGATGGCCGAATGTGTCCACCGTCTTATGCCGCATTTACATTGGTGAGCTTCACAAATCACAGCACCTAGTCGCAGAGCAACACCGATTCTCAGAGATTCATCATCAAGGCAAGTTCCAATCGTTGGATCCGTCAGAGCTTGAAGCCATAAACCTGTGAAAGTAGCGGCTGCACTCTCTATGCAAGCCAGGTGAACTTGGTCAAGCTTGGATTTTAGATTAGTTTGTAGAAGATGGCATTGTTCACTGTCCCATGAATGCTGTGATTTCGGAAGTTTAGGCATATGGAGACCCATCGTAAACCATCGCTCCAAGCCATCCGTGTAGTCTAGTTGGGAAGATTCGGTTAGTTTGGATAGAATTTCGTCAACCAAAGAACGACTGGCTGGTAAAGCGACTGCAGATGGTAGTCTAATACCAAGGCCGCCGAAATTAATGGGCAGAGTAGCTTGCTCCCACGAGGTATCTTCAAAAGAAACATTACAAATTTGTGCCGTAACACTTCTGATCGATTCATCATAGAACGCGAGAGAATCAGCGAATTTATAGCAGGGGGATGCACGAAGCGTGTAAATCAGTTTGGGAATAGCCAAACAACTCCGCAATAAAAACAAAGCTGGATGTGAGTCAATAAGTATCAAACGACTACACATGCGAGTAGTAAGCAAGTGACAAACACTCGACCGGCGCCCCCCCCCCTCTGGAACGGCAGAGTGTCGTGGTCGGCCGCCGTGGTGCTTCGGGTCTGAGTCCCCCCCCCCCTCTGGAACGACAGAGTCTGTCGTGGTGTGCCGGCCAGGTGGGTTCACAACATGTTCGCTGACTCCCCCCCCCCTCTGCAACGACAGCGTGTGAGACTCGGATGTGTTGGTCTCGTATGGGTTGACGTGACCGACCGCCTAGGTTGACGTGGCCGACCGCCTAGGTTGACGTGGGCGACCGTCTAGGTTGACGTGGGCGACCGTCTAGGTTGTCGTGGATGGTGAAATGGCTGCCAGATTCGGATTCAGCGTAAAATTCTGCATCGGTAGGGTGAGTTTCAAGGCAATTGGCGAGAAAAAATTTTTCTTCAAAATTTTAACAGAGTTAGAATTTGGGACGTTTTGGTGTGTAGCGCCCAAACGAAGCATCGGATGAGAAAACGGAGGCCAGATTCGGAATCTACGTGAAATTTTGGGTTAGGAAGGATGTTTCCAGCGAAATCGGAGAGAAAAAATTTTCGGCTGACGTCCCCCCCCCTCTCGACAGCTTGCTTCGATTTTGGCTTCCAGTGGACGGATTTTGTCGTGCGATAGCTCGTTTGAAAGCTAAGAGTGAGACAAATTCAGTGAAAGAATCGGCTTGTTCCTATCTGTCTTCGTTTAGATGTGAGACGCCATTTAAGATTTTGGGACATTGGTGAAAAACGACAGAGTTAGAATTTGGGACGTTTTGGGCTCTAGCTTCAAAACGAAGCATCGGATTGGAAAACAGAGACCAGATTTGGAATCAGCTTGATGTTATTGTCCAATGAGGATCATCATCCAATGAGAATCAAGCATTTCTTTATAAATAGCGAGCCTTCCACAGTGAGAATCATTCCATCGTTGAATCACACGAGTGACGGACGCACATTTTCTCTCTCTCTAGTTCCCTGTTCTATTACCCAACTAAAATGGTAAGTCGCTACTTCCCTCCCTCTCCTCCCTTGAACGTAAACTTAATACAATCTTTTTTCATTTTCAGGCATCTACTCCATCTGCTGCACTAGTAGGACAAAATGGCGGTCAAACGTTACAAGGTTCGCTACGGTCAGATCATCTACAACTGAGGCCAGTGGAAGAAACATCCAAGGTACATAATCCTACACCGCTACAGCGTAAATTTAAACAAGCCTTGCGTTATGATGATCATAGCGTAGTACTCCAAACGGGAATGCTCCCTTCCACGGATGTCAAGATAATGCACAATCAGTATGGGGACTACATACTGATCCCCGTGAGTCCGTACATTCGCCACCAACTTGATATTATTGAGGAGTACGTGACATTAAATATGGACATTCCTACTCCTCTTGCTCAAGAGTGGAAGGCGAGAGATGACAAGGATACTCCCTATAGAAAGATTTGGGATGGTAATCACATTTGCCTACCGGTATCACATTGGTGTACTTACTATAAGAAGGATGGAGATCATTCAATACCCATCAGATGTGATGAGCTCGGAGAAGGTACTTGGGATATCCTTTTCAAAGTGAATGGGCTATATTATGGTCGACACAAGGATAATAAAATAGCCTCTCTCTCCATGCATATGGAATCCATTTTATATATTCCGAAACCACCCAACGTGGACGACATAATTGATCAAATCCTTAACAGCAGTGGTACGAAGCGCAAGTCGGAGAAGAATGCTACATCAAAACGCAAATCAAAGAAGGAGAATTACTAGTCCTTTCCTAACTCTACCCTATGACAATTCGCTTATGTGCTTTGAGTGTCGTAGACGTGGTCTTATTAGATACATTTTACTTCTTCGTTGCCATCATATCATTTGTGTATTTTGTCGTGAAAAGCATCGATGTAATTCTTCATTTTGTAATATGTTATAGAACGCTTCCTTAGATGTGTAAATTTCCGTTTTAGGCTTCTATCATCATTTTTATGGATTGTGAGGGTGAACCTGTACAGGAGCTCAGTGCTATTGCTATGAACAATTGGACATATCAGATTGTTAGTGTCTATCATCAACATGCCAACTGTGATCCCAATGTTGATCAATGGGCGAGAAAACACATTCATGGACTTAATCTGAAATATTTGCAAGACTATGGCTTTTCTTGTGAGAGTGCTCTTCTTATTGACTTTAAACGATGGTTAGCTGCTTTCAATGTTATACGCATCTTTTGTAATAATCCTGGTAAGGAGAGGAAAGTATTTCCCAATCTAATCATTGATGATATTTTGCTCCCGCCTTGGGATAGTAGAGTGAATCAACATTATCATGAAGTCACGAAACGTTTTAAGGATTTGTGTGTTCCTATTTTGTCTGTTCGTTGTAGTAGCTACGTTCATAACCAATGCTTCTTTCCTCCTTACCTCAACACTGCCAAAGTCCTGTATGGTTATCATTGCTCGCTGTATGATAGTTATCAGCTGTATCTATTTTATCTCTTTCAAACCATTGATTTATAATGCATGCTTGTTACCGTTATTCAATAAATGTTACTATGAGAAGAGTTGTTGTTTTCATGCAATGGATGGGTTAGTTAAAGGGCGATCATGTCTTTCTCAAACGACTGCGGAACATTACGTTTTCATAGGCAAAGTTTAAAAGGAGCTGTTCAAGATTATGTGATAAATTTTCATAAAGATGAGACCGACATCGAAGCAGTGGTCGATGATGCTAGCACTCTATTTCTAGAGTTAATGAATACATTCTCTGATAGCATTGTCATGGCGCGATTAGTTGCGAAAATTAAGTTTAGTCATTTTGGAAAGGAAGAGGTGGAAAGTCGCTCTTTCCATTTTGCTTCTTATTCAATGGAAGTGGTAGATCACCCCGAAGAATTTTTTAAAAGACATATGATAAAAATTGCTGAACGTCTTAACGCATTTAACCATCATGGTAGCAGTCTAGTGATTGAAGCGATTTCAGATATTCACATTCAACTTTCCATAAAGAAAAATTGAAAATGCAGTGGTACTTGATTGTAGCACAACTGGTTTTCGAGCTATGTCTGCTCACTCTCGAAGTATATTCCTTCTGTACATGCGTCTATTATTTAGAAAAGGCTAGCAAATTCATATCTTCAAAAAGACTTGCTATAGACATCAGTAACGGTGAAACTATGTGTTGCGATGTATGTAAGCGAAAGGATGGAAATGAAAAGCGCATCTTCAAG
Organism: Prostheceraeus crozeri; assembly: GCA_907163375.1. Taxonomy (NCBI): domain Eukaryota; kingdom Metazoa; phylum Platyhelminthes; order Polycladida; family Euryleptidae; genus Prostheceraeus; species Prostheceraeus crozeri. The sequence continues at coordinate 35,596 of CAJQUW010003585.1, forward strand.
AGATGTAAGCATGCTTTTTGTCAACGCTGTTTCATACGTAATTGCATTCAACTTTGCCAATGTAACCACTGTGACATTGCTCATTTCGAGTGTCACTTATGTCGCAATAGTTAGTACCTATGCAAATGTGGTAAAGATAGGTTTTAGCAAAGACTAACACGGAAAATGGCGAAACGTAAAATGACGAAACGTAAAAGTCAAAAGTTTTCTTCAGCCATTCAAGCTCTCCGACGAATGAAAGCAAATCAGCGATACAATGCTATACGACATGCTAACGATAAATTCATTTGTGAAATTATTTCTCATGTGAGGAAGTTGAGGACGAAGAAATTAGCGCCAAAACAACGAAAGTTACTTAAGCGATATGCTACGAAATTGCGTTTCATCTCCAATCCTAAAGTCGCCCTTCAAAGAAAGAGGAAAACTCTAACACAAAAGGGCGGTTTCCTTTCAGCAATACTTCCAATGATAGCTCCTGCCGTGGGCAACCTATTGGGAAATATCTTTGGCTCTAAGCGTTAATTATGCAAATGTTGAGTCTCAAAGTAATAAAATGGATTTCAGACTTCAATGTGATAAAGTTCTGACTGTATCAGGTCCATCTCATGCAGGTAAAACTGTTTTCACGCTGAATTTATTGGATAAAAGAAGGGAGTTGTTTAAGGAGCCTATCAATCGAGTGATTTGGTGTTATGGTATTTATCAACCGTCGCTGTTTCAGGAATTGCAAAGTCGCAACTTTATTCGACATGAAGGAATTATTCCAGTGGATAAACTTCAGTCTAATGATGTTGTTGTATTGGATGATTTATTAAAAGAAAGTAAGAATTCAAAAGATGTTACAGATATGTTCACTCGCGCAGCACACCATAAAAGGTGTTTTATCATCTATATTACACAAAATTTGTTTCCTGATGGAAAAGAAGCTCGTACACGAAACCTGAATACACACTATTATGCTATTTTCAAGAATCCGCGAGATAAAAGTCAATTTGAAATTTTAGCGCGACAAGTTGCACCCAGAGGATCAAAAGCCTTAATTGAAATTTTTCAAGCAGCTACTGAAAAACCATACGGTTACTTATTCATTGACTTTACGCAAGAGTGTCCGGAAGAATTTAGATTTCGAAGTGATATTTTGAAAACTCCCATGATTATCTACAAACTATGAGTTCTTATTCTCGCATGATTGTTATTCCTCAGGATCAATATGTACAATTGACTGCCATGCAGCAAGTAAAGCAACCTCTTGCAAATCAAATGTATAGGAAAGAAATAGATTATCAGCAAAATGTTCACATCAAAGATCCACATCGTGCTGTATTATTACAATCGGAAACTGTTGAGCAATTGAAAAACTTGAAGAATAAGATGCGTGACTCTGTATCGACTGCTACACCTTTAGCATCTCGCGCACATGCCATATCTCTTTTCAACAGTATTGAACCCCATCTCAATGTAAATGATAGAGGAGAAATCATTACAGATGAAAATAAAGTGATTGATGCTTCACGTTATGAAGACTTGATTCAGTATGCGACACGTAGAAAGCGCCGTCAGGGCTATGTTCCACCTGGTTGGTCATACTTTCTTAAACTATTGAAAAAGCATAATGTGCCAAAATTTGCTTTAAATAATGAGACATTGAAAGAACTTGATTCAACAGTGGCTACTACTCCAATGCTTCAGGCGATGAAAATGCCAACAAATTGGTTTAAGGCGTCACCTGCTACATCCCCTCCCACACTCACTAAGCAAACAAGAGGAAGAACTCGACGTAGATCTACATCGCCACTAAAACTGGTAAAAGGAAAACGTAAAACAGCTCCTCCCAGGAAATACATGTTCTCAGACTATTAATATGAAGCAGATGTGTTGCTTGCCATGTAATGAGCCGCCAGAGGTGAATGTCGTTGTCACTTGCACTTGCTGCGCCAGCTCTCATAATGAAACCCCTAAGCAATGTGAACACGATCGCAAAACCGCTAAAGCTAAATGCTGCAGTTGTTGTAAATGTAGAAAGGCAAGAAAACAAAAAGATGAGAAGGAGGAAAAAGAGTCAGCCGTCATCGACTGAACGTTTGAAGTCAATCTATTATGATGTAAAACATCCGGCAGGATTTGCATCTATCAAGAAATTATCAAAAGCGAGCGGTCTTCCACAATCACAAGTGAAACGATGGTTAAAGGGTCAGGCTACCTATACACTTCACAAACAAGCGAAAAAGAAGTACCGCACCCGCCATTATATTGTTCATGACATCGATGAACAGTGGCAAGCAGATTTGTGCGATGTTGCCTCCATTTCAAAACATAACTCGGGCAATAATTTTATTTTAACCGTCATTGATATTTTCTCGCGTTATGCGTGGGCTCAACCTTTAAAAACTAAAGAAGGGAAAGGAGTAGCAAAAGCATTCCAAACAATTTTTCGAGAAGGTCGCATTCCAAAAAGAATTCAGAGTGATCAAGGAAAAGAGTTTGAAAATCAGCATGTGACAAGATTATTTGAGAGGCATGACATTGAGTTGTTTAGTGTAAAGAGCGCTTATAAAGCTGCACTCGTTGAACGTTTTAATCGCACATTAAAAAATCGCTTGTGGCGACATTTTACTGCCAACTTGACACAAAATTGGACAAAGGTTCTACAAGATACACTCCATGCCTACAATCACTCTATCCATCGTTCTATTGGACTCAGACCAGTAGATGTAAATGCTGACAATGTAGATAAAGTGCGCGAATCATTCCAACGTAAACGCACTCATGTGAAAAGTGATGTGAAAATTGGCGATAAAGTTCGTATCTCAAAAGTGAAAAGTGTTTTTGCTAAAGGGTACCTCCCGAATTGGACAGAGGAGGTATTTACAGTATCAAGGATTAATCAAAAAGACTCTCCGACCACCTACAAGTTGAAAGATTACGATAATGAAGAAATTGAGGGTAGCTTTTACCGCGATGAGATTGAGGTAGTCACTGAAAGTGAAACATATTTGGTAGAGAAAATCATTCGATGTAAAAAACGGCAAGGTGAAGAATGGTGTCTTGTTAAATGGGCTGGTTATCCTTCAAGTATGAACTCTTGGATGCGTCGTGCCGACATCTTTCATCTAAGTAATCGACAGTGATTCATGCAAAGTTGTAACTAACAATGTTTAGGGTTTGAGCTATGAATCCAACTGCCTCATTTTATTCACGACCCTCCTATGTAAGTGGCGGAGGACAAATTTACATCGGTGCTCGCCGCCAACGTGGAGGTAGCATACTTGGTGCACTGAAATCTGTTGTAGCACCTCTCATATCCAATGTCGGTAGATCTTTGAAACGAAATGTTTTAAGTAATGCCGTTGGCTTTGCTGGTGATGTTGCTAGTGATCTTTCCAGAGGTAGAAGTTTTAAGAGCAGTTTGTTGAATCGTGGGAAGGAACGCGGTTTAAAAACATTGAAGCAGACCATTGCTGGTGTTACTCAAGGAAAGAAATCACCTAAACGAATGAATAAAGGAAGGAGGAAACATCGCGGAGCTGGTAAGGTGCGATCTTCAGTCAAAAGGCATTCACGCAAACGTCGCAGAGGCTCTAATCATTCATCAGGCGCTAAACGACGACGCTGCTATAACTTCTAATCATGGAGTGTAAAACTTCCGGTTTTTGTTTGTTCGATCAACAAGCCATACAGACAGATATTCTTAGTTCAAGTATTGTAGATTATCATCCTCGAACAGCTGAGAATGCTGGCCCCATTGAATTTGTTATTCCTGGTGGTAGTGATGACTACATAGATTTGAGTTATGCGATGCTTGATTTGAGGTTTAGAATTCAGCAAGCAGATGGAACTGCTATTGACGATACACATAAAGTTGGACTGAACAATTTACCATTGACTACATTACTTCGTGATGTTTCTCTAACGATTGGAGAGCAGCAAGTGGAAGGTGGTCAAAGCGATTATCCCTATAAATCATATTTCAATCATGTATCACAGTTTCATCCAGCAGCACAAAAAAGTCATATGGAAGCCATGGGATGGTACAGAGATGAAGCAGGAAAATTTGATGTTGAAACAAACAGTGGCTTTGTAAAGCGATCTGCTATGATTAAAGATAGTAGAGTATGTCAGCTATATGGTCCGCTGAATTTAGACTTCTTTAGACAGTCAAAGTTTTTACTGTGTAATACCAGCATGCGACTCAAGCTGACATTGAATAAGCCTGAATTTGCGCTGAATGCATTTGCTAAAGTTGACAATTTTAGAATTCATGTGGAAGATATTGCACTTTACATTCGTCGAGTAGTACCGAATCCAAGTGTCATTAGAGGGCATGCTGAAGGCCTTAACCGCCAAAATGCCATTTACCCCATTCAGCATACAAAGCTTCTCACCTTTACAATTCCGAAAGATCAAAAGAGTTTCATGAAAGATGGCCTCTTTCCATCGGAAGCACCGAAGCTCCTCATGGTGGCAATGGTTGAAAATGATGCATTTAATGGTAATATAAAGAAGAATCCTTTCAATTTTAAACACAATCAGTTAAGTGAAATTGCTTTACGTGTAAATGGTGTGAGTCATCCTGGTCCACCCTACAAACCAGATTTTGCTTCAGATCAATTTATGCGCAGTTATGTTGATTTTATGGATGTTTTTGGCTTTTACAATACGGATGACACCAACGGACTGACTATGAAAGAGTTTAAGAGTGGATATACTATTTATGCATTTGATTTAACTGCTGACAGCGATATTAGTGCACCCTATCGTCAAGCGAACGTGCCTCATAATATTCGTTTGGATTTGACGTTCAAAAGAACACTACCTGAGACGATCAATGTATTAATTTATGCAGTCTTCGATTCAAATATTGAAATTACAAAGTATCGTGACGTGATTCTTCAGTATAATCGTTAATGAGTTGGTTGACTGCTGACGATATTAAGACTAAAGTGCAGCGTAATGCAGACGAAGCGACGTTGAAAGCTTTCGATAATGTCTATTCACTCGATACCTTACCACCTGCAGTAAATCACTATCCCATCTTTATTGTGCTAAACACTCATTCACAGAATTTAGGCGGTGAGCATTGGAAAGCGATCTTTATTGGAGAAGACCGACGTGGTGAACTATTTGACTCTCTTGCTCAACCTCCAAATATACCAACACAGCAGTGGTTGAGAAAACATACGCGTCAATATCAGCGAAATGAACGCATACTACAACATCCACTTTCATCAACGTGTGGTGCTTTTGTACTGTACTTCATCTTAAAACGTTTACATGTATCTCGATTTGCATCTATTATTCAAAACTTTTCATGTAATCCATCCTCTAATGAAAAAATGATTTGTAAGTTCTATCATGATTTGAAATAAAAACATCATGTTGGAAAAAATTGTTTTTTATTTTACAATCCGCTGGGTACGTACATACTCAATGAGATAGTCTAGGATCATATTTGCTTGTTCATGAGATTTTAGTCCAGTAATGATCACTTTACTATTATGAAAGATTGCCACATGCACAGGCAACCAACAACTAATGAGAGCTGCAGGAAAAAGTTCGGGTTCATAACACAAACTGTAACTGCTGGTACGAATCTTCAAAAATGATAGACTGTCACTCAATTGAGTAGAGATCACCATATTGTCCACAGTCAGATTCGACATCACACACCTCTCCCTCTTCCATATCCGACGTAGTAGTCTTTGTAGCTCTAAGCGCATTGACTGCGCCGATGAATGAGAAAGGGCGCCGAGAATCTGTACAGTCCCATTTGGGAAGAGTTGAAGATTCCGTGAATTGTTCATCTTCACCACTAACATTTGAGGACGGCCCGGGTAATACTTGCTGTTTGGAAGCTGTTGGCGTAATGTTGTGAGATCGATTTTGGTGTAGAGTCTGAAGCGACGGAGAATGTTGACGATGGTGTAGCGATGGCGCTTCATGATGAAAGAATGAGTAAATTGAGCGATGTACCTTCCTTTTATACTTTTCCCAACTACCTTGATGAAATGTGAAGTTAGTATGAAGTTGGGAATGATAGAGTTGAATTCGCCGATTGTTGACGCGCAGCCAGATGCGATTTCCAATACGTGAATGTCTTTTCATATAGAAGTATTTCAAGTCCTTCATGATATGATGTAGAGATTGAAAATGACGATAAGATAAAGCAAACTGTCTTCTCACATTTCCAGTTGAATCTTTGAAATAGACGTTTCGATCATGATCCGTTTCAATACGTTGTAGGGAATCTAATTTCCAACTCATGGTGCGTGGTAATCATATCTGATTAAGATTTGCATAGTAGGGCGATGAACTCACGACGAATAAATGTCATGATGGAGCGATGTATGTATCTTCTATACTTCTCCCAATTGTATTTGCGAAATGAGAAACAGTTTGCGGAATGAGAATGGTAGATTTGAATTTCATTTCTGTAATGTTGAAGCCAAACTTGATCACCCAAGGAGATGAATCTTAATGTTTCAAAATATTCCAAATCCCTCATGATATCATTGAGGTTGACAAATTGTCGCCATGTTAATGTAATTCCTCTTGATGTATGACCATGAGAATTTTTGAAATGTACGTTTCCATCACGATCAACTCTGATATATTGTAGAGAGTCCAAAATCCAAGTCTTCATGATGTTATGCAAAGTTGCAGATTAGCAATATAAAAATGTCGTTTTATCATATTTTGCTTAGCAATGCGGCTACAAAGAGATTTACTAGTAATCGAGCCGCACTCTTTTCTACTCCCATTGATCATGCACAACAGCTAAATGGGAATTGGGAAGTGGGTGTCACTCAACTTGTTTATAGCAACTGTGTCTATACTTTTGATCATGAGGTGATGACTATTAATATGAGGCGTACAGCTGCTTATCAATGTGAAAAGGGGTGCCGAGTATACATTCCACAGTGGTCAAAGAAAGATCTCTTATCATGTAAAAAGTTTATATATGATTTCTTGAATAAAGCGTGTAAACATATTGTCCAATTTACTCCGCACAATGATGATTATAATTATGTACATCATGTAGTTGAGAAAGATTGGATTGTTGGTTTAAGTCCAAGTTTAAGAAATGATTTAGGCTACCTCGCTAGCGCCTTAACAAGCTATGATAATTTTAACGTTAATTACCACATAAGTGGTCATAAACAGTTAATATATCGAGAGGAAGCTTATTATGTAGATCTTATTCCAAGAAATGAGAAGACGTTGGTGAAGAAGATTGTGATTAAGCCAAGAAAGACAAACATGACTCCTGAAACATTATTGAAGAAATTTAATTATCTCCTTCGAGTTGATGGTAAACAAGTGGCAACATTGACTTATATCAAATCATCTAATCATATTGCAATAAGCAAATTAAATGATGATGATCTAGTATTAGTTTGTTCAAAAGATTTTCATCAGTTCTTACGACATCGTTCTGCAGCTGTTCATGGAAAATCTGATATGCAACATTTACCATGTGAAAGGCCAAATCAATTTGATACAGAATGGGCCGTATCTTTATACAGAAAGTGTGTAGAGCCTTTTGGTGGTTTCTTACATGAAACAAGAGTGTTGATGCCTCGCATTATTACTTCGGTTAAATTGGTTGTAGATTATTTAAATGAAGTGATTAATGAGCAACATATTTCATTTTCTGAAAAAGAAGGTACTTTGTCTCTCACTATAAATGGAAAAGGTATTGAACTAATTATGGATAAAACTCTAATGGACATTTTGGGTTTTGATCAAAATATCTTTAAAAGTGGTACTGTAACCAAAGCTAGCGCAGACATGTCGCTATCGCGTCGTATTAACTATTTTCAGATATATTCCAATATTGGTGAAGATGTACGTGTGGGAGATGTTGAAGCTCCATTGCTAGCAATGATACCATACCAGCCAAAAAGCTGCAGTATTTTATCTGAGCATACTTTCAAGAAAGTGCATTATACAAAGCTGAAATCAAACTACATCCCACAAATTGATATTGCCATTTATGATGATGCTGGTGCGTTGATTCCTTTTCATAAAGATGCTGTGACAAGTATTACACTCCATTTCCGAATGAAGAGTTAATGCAAACGTATGCTAATATATTTTTCCAATGTGAATAATATGGAAAGTGAAAATAAGGACTCGTTTCTAATCTACTTGCCCAGTAATGCTTCTATGAATAAATTTCCCAAAAATAAACCATCAGACTATCGAGTAGAATTAAATCGCCCACTGCATTTAGAAGGTGAATGGGAGGTTGGCGTTTCTAGTATTTGCTATGATAGCAATATTCAGAATGTGAATGATTTGGAAGAAATGATATTAACTCCTCGCACCCATGATGGAATAACGATGAATAATGCATTTCAGTTCCCATACAATTTAACATCAGATGGAAAGTGGAACTATGAATGGATTCAGATAAAATCAGATTCTTATGAGCCATTTGGGAATGAGAAAATTATTAAGGCATTCAACAGTGGTAATACTTCCATCATGAAGAATAAAAATCAGAAAGCTTATGAGTTTACTATCTATCATTGGAGTGGGAGACAGTTCCTCCGCTTTCATTCTTTTACTAAAGGTCTTACGCTGAGGTTGGATAGTGAATTCTATCCGCATCTCGGTTTTGGTCATGGACTACATCTAACGTCAATTGCTACTGCAAATGTTAGAAAAGTTTATTCAAATCGAATCAACAAATTTCATTATAGATTTAAAATATTTGATGAAGATGTTGTAGAATGCGAAGAACGCATCATTTTGAAAAAGCGTGGTGTTCAACCTTTATCACTTATTGAGTTAGTAAAACGATGGAATGAGACTGTGGGTAAGAAGTATGGAGAGAAAATTATGGCGGACAAAAATAAGTTGGTTATTCAGAAATATAATGACAAACTTACAGTTTATTTCTCTCCAACCTTGCGTCATTTTGTAAGACATTATACACCTATTATTGGAAGCGGTGTGGTGTATGCTTCTCATGAATATCACACTAAAGCTGATTCAGTTAATGATGAATGGTGGGTGGACATCTATGGCGATCGCATCAAGAAAATTTACCAGTCTTATGAAGAATCTAAAGTTGCTATCAATATAATGCCGCGTCTATATCATACAGTTGAAAGCTTCATTCATGTAGTAAATCCTTATATACAACAGAAGTTGAAGCATGTGATGAAAAGTAAATATGATGCAAAGACACACCACATTTCGTTTTCAATTGAAAATCAACGCGTTGTTCTGAAACTGGGTGATGACATTCAATGTCAATTGAGTAAAAATTTGAAAAAACTCTTTGGTTTTTCAATGCTACAAACAGTGTTTGCTGCTGCGCATACGATTGGTATAGAAACACCAATGACACTTGATAAACATGAACAGCACCTTTACATTCAAAGTGATTTGATTCTACCTATTTCTGTTGGTGAGAAAAAAGAATACATTTTACGTGATTTCATTCATGATAAAGACGCTTCATATGGAATAGTCGAGAAGATGTTTGAATCTATTTTCTATCATCCCGTCGTCAAACAAACTATACCCTCTATTGCTATCAAAATTACCAATGGTTTACAAGAGTGCATCCATGTGAAAGATACTAAATCCCTCATAACGTTAGTGTTTCGGAAAACAAAGTGAAGTCATTGTGATATGTTTATTGAAATATGTACATGAATGTGAAGCAACAGACTTTATACAACATCCACTGAAAATATATACATGAGCGCACTTCAATAAACATTGTTATATACAAAAAGTCTTTTTACTTCGTGAAGGGTGGAAATATACAGGGATAGGAAAAATGTCTTTCAGTGGAAAAGTCATCACATGGGGAATGTACAGATGTGGACACATATTCACAAGGAAAAAACAATCTCATGCGATACATAAAACAACAATGTTTATCTACAGAAATCAACATCAAAATACTAAGTTAAGGATGATTATGCTAAGACGTCTCCTGAATGTGGTAGTGTGAGTTTAATTCTTTTGGGTGGTGGTATGTTTGTGTCAGGATGTCCATGTGGAAGAGATATGTTGTGTTCTAACCAGCACCTCTTATCCTCCCATGCTGAAAGCGCCCGTTTCCTAAAAGTATGAGTTTTGATCTCATGCGACTTAGATTTTAAGATTGTCATATTGACAAACGTTATATTTTTATTTCTATAGGCTTTCCTGAAATTCTTATGTTTCATATTTTGCACAATGGATTTTGATATGCCTTTAGCGCGCTTAATGCTATCATCACTATCCTTTAATTTCATAGAATACATTTTTGGACGGAGGAGAATCATTTCATCTATTTCCTTCCCTGCTGTCTCATCCTTAAAGCAGCCAAGTTTTGCCTTATTTTTGATGGAGTAGAGTGGATGATCAGCAGGATAATTTGATGTATCAAAATATCTTTCCAAAGATTTTCCTACTTCATTGAAATTTAAATCTTTTTGAGTGGTAATACCTAAGAAGAAACTATCTGTATCACCACCCAACAAACGAACCTCTTTTACGAGAGGACATGGTTTTAGTATTTTATAAAAGAGTTGGTACATTTCAAGCTTAGAATAATCTAGTACAGCTTGACCAATATAGATGGGTTTGCACAACTCAACTTCAGATTTTATCATTTTAACACCTATAAGGTCCTCATCGATAATGTCTCTATCGATGAATAGAGGTGATGAGGTCAATTTGTGATACTTTTGATCATCATTAACTAGTTTGTAGTTTACGCGCTTTCTAACATCCTCCATCGTCTTACCAAATAGACTGTTGTTCTTATATTTATAAAAATCTTTTTCAAAGTTATTTTGGGCTAGTGCACGTTTCTGGCTGTTGCTATCAATATATGGCTTGAGGAAGGCTTTCTGTCTAAATTTAATAATGCGGTGAACTCTTTTTAAAATCATACCCATTTCTAAATAAAATTTTAAGATGCTAAAGTGGACTAGATAGTTTTCTTTATCATACTGGGTGAGTAAAAGTTTGCGACAAGGCTTATAGTCGGGTTGTCCACATGATTCTAAATCTTTATGAAATTGTTTCATAAAGTCGGAAAACATATCTTTACTCACTTCACCTGATTCGGGTGCGAGTGGAAAATCTACGGTTTTATGTTTAATATTATTTGGATAGATTAGATCTATCTCAAAATAATATCCCCAATCACCTTCATCTGGAATTGCTAGTATGTTAGAAGGGTTGGAGAAATGTTGAATATCACTATCATCTAACCAGCTAAACTCAGAGTGAGGTAGCGGTTTGGATAATGAACTACCATACAAATTATTTTGGTCATAATACTTCAGATGAGTCTGGTCATTGCCTACTGTTTCAGATTTTAACCTATGTTTATTTACAAATGTGAGACCACCGCGAATTCCTCGCTCAAATAAATTATACATCTCTGGATCTTGTAAGAGATGAATGGTCTCACCAGTCATTTTAAAAGCAGACTTAAATGACATGGCTGGCAGACTGACAAAGTGGACGGGATCTAACTTATCTTCTTCTAATGCCACTCGTCGAAACTCCTGAAATACATCAGCCAGCAAAAATACATCTAACTTAAGGTAGGCAATCATATATTCGCCAAATGTATGGCAGTCAAATTTTATCCATGCATCTTGTGCATGATCATAATCTTCGGTCTTACATTCTGCGCCGGTCAAATCATTTTTAAATTTATCTATGGGCGGAAGAGAAGTCTCGCCGAGTTTACTAATCGCATCAAAATATGCATATGGAAAGACTCCTTTCCGTGTGATGACTTCATCGGTTAGATTTGGGTATTGTTTCTTAAGATTTTGTGTTAGTGGAAGAGACTTTAGATTTTGCACGAGAGAGGCCAGTGAAGCAGTCATAAATTGGTAGGAATCTAAAAATTTTATATCAAAATAGACCGTCTTATTTTCTTTAGTTTTATCGACAGGCACTTTTGCTGTCATGGCCATAAACTTCTCTCTCGTTTGCGCTATTACATCAAGCTTCCACTCTTTCATTTGACCTAAACCTCCTTTTATTATCATATGGCTGTCGTAGCCCTTGAAATTATGGAAAATGACGGGTAATGTACGCCGTTTCATCCTAAGTGAAAAATTGCATTTTGAACAGAGTGCGTTTCTAAATTTAGCAGTGATGTGATCATGGTCGCGCACTTTCTTAATCTTATCATCGTCAAATGTTTTCCTACATTTGGGGCAAATGTTGCAACTATCAAATTTTGCTTGATCATCTGCTGTCATATGCAATGATCTGCGATAGAGTTCACCATCATGTTTTTGTTGAAATTTTACAGCCTGTTCGAGGAATTGTAGGAATTGGTAAATACAATCCTCACCTTGCCAGACGCGCATTTTATTTTGCCTACCCCTAAAGTGATCATGCCATACTTCATAGCAGGAAATGGCTGCTGGTCGATGGATGTTATCATCGATATAACATTCGATGTCAGCATAGATGACACGAAGAGGACTTAATTCATCACCATTCTCTCTATATGAAAACTCCTTATCTTTGGGCATGCGCTCCATTTGCAGTTTACCTCGCTTACACCATTCGTAATGAGTTTCAAATTTAGTTTTCCTCCTAAAGTGGCGAATACATCTGTCGCAGTAATATAACTCTCTACTAGAGTTTTCTAAGTGGTGGTATAAGCGAGAGATTTTGGGAATACCGCAGTAGTGCCATTCCTCACTATCATCCTGTTTTACTAATAACAGGTTTACTGTACGTTCATAACAACTCGAACGCGAGTTGTAGCGCACACCCTTCAATCCTTTTTCCCAAACATGGAGAACTATTTTGATGTTGTTCAATTTTTCAAATTTTTCTATATCTTTAATTTTCATATCGTCACTATTACAGTCATCGAAGTTTAATTCATTCTCCCACTGTTGATACTTACTCTTGCGGTATCGACTATTCTGCACATCATTATAGTGGAGAATGGAGAGGACGGCATACTTAAAACATTGCGATTCGCAATCTACAGAAATGACTGCTGCTTTATTTCTTAAATTTTTCGGAAGTTTAAAGGAGCCTCGACCACTATGATTTCCTAATAAACTGATTTTAATCATGGCGGTCTCAATACCATCAAAAACGAGTCCACTATCACGCTCGTTAAATTTATCTATATTTAATTTTAACCCTTGGATATGAAAATTTATCCAAGACTCACAGTCTACAACTTCGGTTGCAGGAGAGGAGGGTATGTGAAACTCCAACCTCTCTATTATTTGTCCAGTATGGTGGTCGATTTTTACATATTTTATTTTAAGATAGATGAGCGCCTTCATCCTAAAATTGTCTAAATTGTTGAAGAGCGCTTCTATCAATGATGAATTTTGATGAAACCATTCCTCAAAGTTAGCAATGGTTTCTGAGGAGTCCATCTGGTAGTTCCTCACTAAATTATTTATGGACACTTCAGTGAGTCGGATAGAGGAGGTACCGTTGGTGTAGGTATCGTTCGCGTGTGTATGTTGAAGTCTGTGCGAAGATAGTTCAAAACGTGTCTCGAAAGACTGAGCGCACAAGTCGCAAGAAAAGGAGACATCGTTAACAGAATCATCCCTACCTTCGGAGATTGATGCCGGCTTAGGTTGACAAACACCTCGCTTGATGTGTCGGGTGAGATCACGCTTCCTCGTGAAGATGTGTCCACAGTCAGCACATTGCCGATCGTCGCATTCCCGCGACAATGTTGATATGGACTCGCACGAGATGGAACTGGTATCACCTGAAAGAGAAATCATTCTTTCATCTCTGTTCAAGTGTCAGTATATTGTTACAACCTACCTTGACTCAACAACTCTAAACTTTCCTCGAGAAGGGAGGGTGTTGGTGATGAAGTTGATGCCTGAAATTGAGGAAGATGCTATTAGCCACACGTTTGAGGGAGATGAGAGAGGAAATTTTCAACTTACCATTTGAACGAAATTATGTTTAAGCTTGATACTTGAACAAGATAGAGACTTCACTCAAATTTGGAATTCACTAAAGAGCAGTTCACTTGTACGCCTCAAATACAGAATTCGCTAGACAACAGTTCACTTATGCGTCTCAAAGACAGAGTGAAATGATACGGATGTCACTTTGCTTATATACTTTCATTCTCTTCATTCATTGGATGTTCATTCTGATTGGTTGCTTGTTGATACTTAAGAATTAGAAAACATTTCAAAGTCATTATTCACAGTCAACATGACAAGCCCTCCGACAACATCAAACACAAAATTCTCTTCTCCATGCTCAACACCAAAGGCGCTCGTTACACCAAACGCTCCAAGAAAGGCGAAGGTGGAGAAGGTGTACCAACTGGACGATATCAGGAAGTTATCATTACCAGCGGATGAGGAAGAGGAGAGTGTATGTGAGAAGGAGTGTCCCGACTTAACAGGCGTGAGGTGGAAGTATCTCCAGTACGATACTGACGATGTGATGGAGATCAACAGCACGAAATTCCTCCACCAATTATGGGAGTGGTACACCCCTAACTCCCAGCCACGAACTATGGCAGAGTGGGAGTATATTGATAAAGTGAGGCTCGCAGTGGAAGAACGATTAAAGCAACTGAACTGTTTTTGTTATCTATGTGAAGCCAGACTCTGGGACGATATTGACGATGAAGACCTTTTGAAATACATGCCATAATAAATTTTTATTTCGTATTATCTTTGCTTTCATACTGACGTACTTGAATGGGGCTTCAGTGGATGATTTAACCATGTATACATTTTCATTTGGAAATAGTAGCACGCTTAGTCTAACTTGTAAATCTTAAAACATTTCATATGGACGATGATGATAGATGAAATAGTGTCAAATAAAATTAAGATAGCTTACACTTCTGATACAGGGATAGCAATCGACTGCGATCCATGTGTAAAGAGCTTGTTAGACTACGGATGGGGTTAAGTGGATGATTTAACCATGTATACATTTTCATTTGGAAATAGTAGCACGCTTAGTCTAACTTGTAAATCTTAAAACATTTCATATGGACGATGATGATAGATGAAATAGTGTCAAATAAAATTAAGATAGCTTACACTTCTGATACAGGGATAGCAATCGACTGCGATCCATGTGTAAAGAGCTTGTTAGACTACGGATGGGGTTAAGTGGATGATTTAACCATGTATACATTTTCATTTGGAAATAGTAGCACGCTTAGTCTAACTTGTAAATCTTAAAACATTTCATATGGACGATGATGATAGATGAAATAGTATCAAATAAAATTAAGATAGCTTACACTTCTGATACAGGGATAGCAATCGACTGCGATCCATGTGTAAAGAGCTTGTTAGACTACGGAAGAGAGAAGTGTGTTATGTTGCGTGTGGCGCGTGAGTGTCCTCCCATTTCATTCCATTCATTATTTTTCTTCCCCTCTGCATTCCATATCCGAGGATATGTGGCGGGCTTGGGACCGCTTTAGCTGCATTAGAAGGTTGGCCCTTAAAAGAGCCCATGGGTCGTTCTCCGTCCACCGACACTCCTCTCACTTCTGCAAAAACTCTGAAAGAAAAAGAATAGGAGATTAGATGAGCTACAAAAATGATCATGTTGAGGAAGCTTACTGGGAACTTTCTTCCGAACTTTTCGGACGACGAAGTCTTCAAGCTGGCCGGTAACGTCCATACTCATGTGGAGACATCGGACTCCGTCGCCCTCATAACACTGCTGTGTTACGTTGGGATCATCCGTGATGGTTGGGGCGTCGCACACATTGTTCTCAAAGAGGGGAAGATGGACTTCATACACTCTCCTTTTTCGACACTTCAAACGCTCATGCAGTCGCTCCACTTCACCCGTCAACCTCTTATTAATAACCTTCACCTCCTCCGTCTCCTTCACCACGCTTCGCATCCGCTCTATCTCTTCATCCTTCCTCGACACACTCGCCTGCAAACTCTCCACCAAACCTGCCTTCCTCATCAACTCGCTCCTTTCCGCCATCCATTCCTTCTCCTTCTTTCTCAAGCTCTCCAACTCTTCCCTTGTTGCCCTATACCCCTCAACCTTCACCTTCAGCTCTTCATTCTCCTTCAAAACTTTTCTATTATTACTTTCCAAAGCCATCACACGATCCTTCATTCTCACAAATACCTCCGTGTCATACGCCTCTTGCTGCCGTGGCGATGACGCTGCCATCGGCTTAGCCACTTCCTCCCCCTCCCACTCTTCCTTCAAATCCGCTATGTCCCCAAACAAATCTTCCATCACCGCATCCAAATCAACATCATCCTTCTTCTTCATATTCGCTCTCAACTCAACTTCCTCATTCGAACTCCCATCACTCGAACTCCCCTCACTCGCATTCCTCACCACTTTCTCCCCAATCACGTCCTGTATCGCTGCCACCGCCTTTGTCACCTCTTCCCTCTCCAACAACTCTCCCTCAAACCATGCCTTGAACCCCTTCTCTCCGATGTTCCCACTCTCACACTGCAAATGCGCCTTCATAAATTCCTTCTCATCCCCCATCACACATTTCCGACAAGACACACACAACCTCAACATCACTTTCCTCTCATGGCCCATCGTCCCCTCTTTTTCTTTTAAATGTTTCTTGAGTTCGCTACCTCTAGCAATCTTGCCACAACTGCACTTCCCCACTAGCATCTTGGCGTTACTCGCTTTCGTCATGATAATTCTGTAAAGATAGAGTAAAATTTGATAGCAAGTGTTTATAGGATACTACTTGCTGATATGTATTGAAAGACTAAGTCACCAAACATTTGATAGCAAGTCAGCAACCGTTTGGGTGTTAAGCTCTTGAATCCGTTACAGGCATTACTCAGAGGGGATCTTATCCCAGCTCCAAGGCCTCGACCCACAAATCCAACCTCGATCGGACAGAGCGTGCGTCATATCACTGTGTTGGTATCCGGGCCCCAGTTTTGACATGAAAACCGGTGGAGTTATTTACAAGAGGAAACGACCCAAGTCACAGAGACTCATAAACGACTGCTTTTTATTCAAAAACTTTAATTATTATCATTAAATATGAATTTAAATTTTTCAGTATTTTAGTACTACTCATAAAACGTTTATAAGTAGTCTGTCACCTTCAGCATAGCAAACGCTGTCGAATGTTTTTTGAATCAAGTCTAAAGGACTTGTAGAAGCAAAGTTATAGCCGTTTGAAGATTTCGGCCTACTATCATCAAATGGTCAGTCATGCTATACTGACTAACCTATAAGTCTGACACCTTAGCTGATATCAGCAATGTAAAGTCAGAAGTCCGATATCGGACCTCAAGAGAAACGACTTACCTGTAGTCAGTTTCTCAACTTAGTGAAATTCCTCTCCCGATCCCGTTCTTATATACCCTGTGAATATGCAATCGATAAGAGGGGGGGGGACGTCAGTGAAATTTCAAAATTTGATGAAAAATGTTTTGGTGACGGTCCCAGGTCGAAATTCCACACTTTGGAAAATTTTCAAATTTTTACCCATACAAAGCCACTCTGACACTTAGGATTTTTTCAGGTGAGCGAGCTCCGACCTAAAATCTTGTAACCGCTCTAACTTTTGAACGAAGACAGATAGGAACAAGCCGATTGTTTCACTGAATTTGTCTCACTCTTAGCTTTCAAACGAGCTATCGCACGACAAAATCCGTCCACTGGAAGCCAAAATCGAAGCAAGCTGTCCAGAGGGGGGGGGACGTCAGTGAAATTTCAAAATTTGATGAAAAATGTTTTGGTGACGGTCCCAGGTCGAAATTCCACACTTTGGAAAATTTTCAAATTTTTACCCATACAAAGCCACTCTGACACTTAGGATTTTTTCAGGTGAGCGAGCTCCGACCTAAAATCTTGTAACCGCTCTAACTTTTGAACGAAGACAGATAGGAACAAGCCGATTGTTTCACTGAATTTGTCTCACTCTTAGCTTTCAAACGAGCTATCGCACGACAAAATCCGTCCACTGGAAGCCAAAATCGAAGCAAGCTGTCCAGAGGGGGGGGGACGTCAGTGAAATTTCAAAATTTGATGAAAAATGTTTTGGTGACGGTCCCAGGTCGAAATTCCACACTTTGGAAAATTTTCAAATTTTTACCCATACAAAGCCACTCTGACACTTAGGATTTTTTCAGGTGAGCGAGCTCCGACCTAAAATCTTGTAACCGCTCTAACTTTTGAACGAAGACAGATAGGAACAAGCCGATTGTTTCACTGAATTTGTCTCACTCTTAGCTTTCAAACGAGCTATCGCACGACAAAATCCGTCCACTGGAAGCCAAAATCGAAGCAAGCTGTCCAGAGGGGGGGGGACGTCAGTGAAATTTCAAAATTTGATGAAAAATGTTTTGGTGACGGTCCCAGGTCGAAATTCCACACTTTGGAAAATTTTCAAATTTTTACCCATACAAAGCCACTCTGACACTTAGGATTTTTTCAGGTGAGCGAGCTCCGACCTAAAATCTTGTAACCGCTCTAACTTTTGAACGAAGACAGATAGGAACAAGCCGATTGTTTCACTGAATTTGTCTCACTCTTAGCTTTCAAACGAGCTATCGCACGACAAAATCCGTCCACTGGAAGCCAAAATCGAAGCAAGCTGTCCAGAGGGGGGGGGACGTCAGTGAAATTTCAAAATTTGATGAAAAATGTTTTGGTGACGGTCCCAGGTCGAAATTCCACACTTTGGAAAATTTTCAAATTTTTACCCATACAAAGCCACTCTGACACTTAGGATTTTTTCAGGTGAGCGAGCTCCGACCTAAAATCTTGTAACCGCTCTAACTTTTGAATGAAGACAGATAGGAACAAGCCGATTGTTTCACTGAATTTGTCTCACTCTTAGCTTTCAAACGAGCTATCGCACGACAAAATCCGTCCACTGGAAGCCAAAATCGAAGCAAGCTGTCCAGAGGGGGGGGACGTCAGTGAAATTTCAAAATTTGATGAAAAATGTTTTGGTGACGGTCCCAGGTCGAAATTCCACACTTTGGAAAATTTTCAAATTTTTACCCATACAAAGCCACTCTGACACTTAGGATTTTTTCAGGTGAGCGAGCTCCGACCTAAAATCTTGTAACCGCTCTAACTTTTGAACGAAGACAGATAGGAACAAGCCGATTGTTTCACTGAATTTGTCTCACTCTTAGCTTTCAAACGAGCTATCGCACGACAAAATCCGTCCACTGGAAGCCAAAATCGAAGCAAGCTGTCCAGAGGGGGGGGGACGTCAGTGAAATTTCAAAATTTGATGAAAAATGTTTTGGTGACGGTCCCAGGTCGAAATTCCACACTTTGGAAAATTTTCAAATTTTTACCCATACAAAGCCACTCTGACACTTAGGATTTTTTCAGGTGAGCGAGCTCCGACCTAAAATCTTGTAACCGCTCTAACTTTTGAACGAAGACAGATAGGAACAAGCCGATTGTTTCACTGAATTTGTCTCACTCTTAGCTTTCAAACGAGCTATCGCACGACAAAATCCGTCCACTGGAAGCCAAAATCGAAGCAAGCTGTCCAGAGGGGGGGGGACGTCAGCCGAAAATTTTTTCTCTCCGATTTCGCTGGAAACATCCTTCCTAACCCAAAATTTCACGTAGATTCCGAATCTGGCCTCCGTTTTCTCATCCGATGCTTCGTTTGGGCGCTACACACCAAAACGTCCCAAATTCTAACTCTGTCGTTTTTTCGAAAAATGTTGAAAATTTTTTCTCGCCGATTGCCTTGAAACTCACTATACAGATAAAGAATTTCACGCTGATTCCAAATCTGAAATCCGTTTTCCAATCCGATGCTTCGTTTTGAAGCTAGAGCCCAAAACGTCCCAAATTCTAACTCTGTCGTTTTTCACCAATGTCCCAAAATCTTAAATGGCGTCTCACATCTAAACGAAGACAGATAGGAACAAGCCGATTCTTTCACTGAATTTGTCTCACTCTTAGCTTTCAAACGAGCTATCGCACGACAAAATCCGTCCACTGGAAGCCAAAATCGAAGCAAGCTGTCCAGAGGGGGGGGGGGACGTCAGCCGAAAATTTTTTCTCTCCGATTTCGCTGGAAACATCCTTCCTAACCCAAAATTTCACGTAGATTCCGAATCTGGCCTCCGTTTTCTCATCCGATGCTTCGTTTGGGCGCTACACACCAAAACGTCCCAAATTCTAACTCTGTTAAAATTTTGAAGAAAAATTTTTTCTCGCCAATTGCCTTGAAACTCACCCTACCGATGCAGAATTTTACGCTGAATCCGAATCTGGCAGCCATTTCACCATCCACGACAACCTAGACGGTCGCCCACGTCAACCTAGACGGTCGCCCACGTCAACCTAGGCGGTCGGCCACGTCAACCTAGGCGGTCGGTCACGTCAACCCATACGAGACCAACACATCCGAGTCTCACACTCTGTCGTTGCAGAGGGGGGGGGAGTCAGCGAACATGTTGTGAACCCACCTGGCCGGCACACCACGACAGACTCTGTCGTTCCAGAGGGGGGGGGACTCAGACCCGAAGCACCACGGCGGCCGACCACGACACTCTGCCGTTCCAGAGGGGGGGGGCGCCGGTCGAGTGTTTGTCACTTGCTTACTACTCATGCGCGCTAATCCTGCCTTTTTAGCATCCAAAGCATTTTGAATTCCTTTATCGAGAATTGAAGATCCCAAGAGGTGCAACTGATCAGGCTTGGTTTCTCTCACCGTCGGAAGAAAAACTGAAATTTCGTCAAGATGAAGTTTAAATGAGTCAATATCATATCCGACATTGATCACCTCACACTTGGAGGGATTGATTTCTAAACCAATATCGGCCAAACGGGGCATTATTGTTTGTAGATCCGTTAGAATAGTAGAAGCTAGGCCGGCAATTGTAGCATCATCTAAATACCAAGCAATAAAAGGGCAAGTGACTAGATGTGCAACTTCATCAACTCCAAGAGCAAAACACAGAGGCCAAAGAAGATCTCCCTGTTGAATTCCTGTTGATGAATCAAGAAAACGTTCATCGAAAAGTAAAAGAGTTTGCGATGAGTACGCTTGTTTTACAAAAGCAAAAGAGCAGTGAACTCTTTCGTTCAACACTTCCAGCACATGATCTCGACGTAAAGTGTTGAATGCGTTTTTCACATCCAGTTTGATCATGATGTGCGGTTCATTGGAATTATCAGATAACTTATTTTTGACATCCTGATGAGCAGCGTGTGCCATCGCCTTGCAACCTCCTTTTACACCACAGCCCATCTGGATCGGCTTGAGTTCAGATGCTGTTTCAGACATGGAGTCTCATACAAACTTTTGCTGCTAATCGACGCTAATCGTTCCCAATAGCAATTGGTCTTTTTCTTCAAACCAATGAGGGATGAAGAGAAGAAAAGATCTCGCGCTTTATCTGGAATATGGCCTCGTATAAAACAATTAGCCAGTGCTGTTGAAGAATTCAGTAATTGTTCACCAGCTGCAGATTTGTCATTTCGAACTAGATCTTTCAAGTGACCGGGTCGCAAACCATCAATTCCACTACTACTGCTCGAAGGAATTGATCGAATTGATTTCAAAATAATATCGTTAGTAATATGAGAGATATCCTCCTGAATTGCAGTTGGACAATCTCGAATATCGGTTGGGGCTGGCGGATGTTTCAAAATAAGTTGGTTAGCAACATCCGGAGATTGTTGAACCACGACTTCATCTGATGTTATGACTCTGACGGCAGCTGATGCATCACCATCCATCAATTTAGACTTCACGCGTTTTTAAAGTAAATCTGTTTCATATTTATCTGCCATTTGTCTCTCTTTTGAACTATAGCTTAACGCGAGTCCATAAGCGACTGCTTCAAAAACGTTCGATTGCTCAAATTTACTAATTTGCTGTTAAGTGAAGGCGGCCAATGAGCACGATGCTTTATCGTTATGACATTTAGGATTCTGAAGGTATTGTGAAGCAAAAGTATAAAGTTTTATCCAACATGAAAAATCGCTTGCGTTCGATAAAGCATCGTAAATGAGTTTACTAAGAGTTTCAGCAGCAAAAATGAATCCCGAGGGCTTTAGCCAGAGACATATCAATAATTTCACGAGCTATGTCAGAGAATCGCATGGCTATCCTCTATCCGTTATAAAGTATGCCAGATTATTAGGACCATAGATCTCCGCGATAGAATCCCTGTCTACTAAGATTTTCCCTGGGAATACATTTTATCAAATATAGAAGGGATTCTGAAATACGATTCTACAACTATGTAATAATCTGGTACACTTTATGGGATAGATAGCTATAATTCTTATAATATGAAATTTATCTTTCTTCGAGCTACACGACATTTAGAGCTGGCCTGTCAACGACTACCATGACTGTTATCTTCGTCAATTCAAGTCTCATCGGTCAATCCAATAAAAATTTTGGTAACTTTCCATATTTGCTCAACTGTTCAACATTTAACGTTTCAGAATTGGCGCCAATACCACAATACGCTATTATTTCGATGGGGACAATTTTCACACTTTCAATTTCATTTTCGATATGTAGTATTTTTTTTAACATCCTCGCAATCATTGTATTTCAAGAAGAAATTAAACGTATAGACTCGAGATCAATTCATCATCTGATGTTGCTGTGGATATTTGCGGGACACATAGTCAAATCAGTAACAATTATTACTTATAGTATATTCCGCCTGATATATTACCTTCGTCTAATTACAGTCTCAAGTCAGGTGCAAGCCAAAGTAATTTCGATGTCATATGCAATCCTGAAAAGCCTTCTGTCTGGTCCTGGCTTCTATCCGATGATTTTCTTGGTGGTGCTAAACGTGAGGCATGTTATTCTAATGCGAAATCCATATAAGATTATGCAAAACAGATATATCTATTATGTGCTAGCGTCGGTGCTTTTCGTTCTGACAGTTGTTGGCATCTTAAGAGGTTTTGCGTCTGGATTTGTGTATTGTGCTGGAATATTGAAATTTTACAACGATAAGCGATTGCGCGTCTACATTTATAGTCTGCTCCTCATAATTCTTATCATTTTGTATGCCATCATTGCAACTTGCACATTTTTGGTCATAAAAATGAAAAGTAATCAATCAAACTCATCAATTGTCTTACGGTTTTCGAGATATATTCTAGGCTTCAATATTGCCGCACTCATTTTTAGCATACAACTTTTTCCTTGCTTTTTCCTGATATTTCATTTCGAAGGTTACACGATGAATAATTCCTATGGTGTCAAAATCCTCTGGTGCGCGGTCTCAGTAATCGAATCTATTGAGGGTATTGTATTTGTTGCTGTTTATCATTGGATAGACAGAAAATTTCGACGAAGATTCAATGAATTCTGCTTCATCTCATGCTTCAAATCAGGCAGAAGACGATATTCTGTCAGGACTATTTTGACATGTGTCACTAAAGATGAAGGTGATGCAATGAAGGCAAGTCAGTTGTATAGCACACCGCAGTCATGGTAATTCTTCGACGAGCATGCATTTGATTAACGAAGAGTTTTTGGATTTATCTAATTCAGGACTGCTCTGTAATATATTTTTAGGGATGTATCTGTCCTTGTATTTATTTCAGCAATGAAAAATTAGATATGAATATTCGCATATAGTATTTATTTTCAGTCATAGTTTTCTCTCGCAATTTTTAAATATTCTCTAAGTCTCTTACAACTTCCTCATGCAAATGAGATAATTCATGAAAGGTTGCTAATTAGAGCTGATGCGGTAAAAGCAGGCTTATATAGCAGGAGCAGGTACTCGTAATATCGCAATGTAATATTTGCAAGTAGTCAAAGTATTGACAAATATCTTTTGCATATTGTAATAAGAATAATTAAATATTCCGTTGCATCCTCAGTTGAAAAATGGGAGCAGAGCTGAATAGCTGCCATTTCATTCAATATCATCAGTATGTCTAGTTCACATCTCTCAACATCGACACAACTCCTCATTTAAAGTCGCAGCCATGCCCGGATAAATCTGAGAAACATGTCTGAGCTCCTTCAATAAATCGGCACGACAGAATCATCAAGTACTCTACGTGCAGCACGAACGTCTGTTAAATGTTCTTGTAGTCTCCTATCTTGTGAGTAGCCTGATTCATTTAAAACATATAGCCTAATTCAGTAAAATACTTGAGTCTCCTACGAAGACTCACTCCTACGAAGACCGCACTCGCCTGTTCCAGGAATCGAATCGAAGTCCGTGGTGGAGACGAGTTCGCACCTTCTTCACTATAGGCCACTCTGATGTCACAAGGGATAAAAGTACGTGGCCTAGTGAAGAAGGTGCGAGCTCGTCTCCACCACGGACTTCGATCCGATGCTTGGGGTTAGGTTAATGTGGTCGGGGAATCAAAAGTGTTGATGTCTTTTATTGACTTAATAGCTGTCATTCTTTTTCGATATTCAATGTACTGAGACTTATACAAAACCTCCGTTGTCAATCTATTCTCATTCTTTGTTCACATATAGCGTGTACATCTGCGCAAGATCCGAGGATAAAGCATCGTGCTATGACGGGCATTTATTTCAGGTAATATTACAGCAGCTATCACCGGTGAATTTGCATCATAAGAAATGTAGATGGAAGTTATTACAGGAAATATTACCGTCCGATTGCCAAAATCAAAACTTACCGGTGAATTTGCATCACTACAACAACATCGAGAACCATAGAATTTTATAAAATGTATACATCTACTAAGCCATATGAAATTATGATTATGATGAGCATTCTATCAGGGTGGCTGCTTTAAGGATTATATTTTCCTTCTAGCCCTCTAGCGCTGCATCTACCCACCACTGCCACTGGTTTTTGATTCTCTTTGATATAACTATAAAACTCATCGCAGCACTCATTTATTGTAGAATGCCGGCATAATGCTTCGTAACTTGACTCATTAATTGCAGTAGTCTTAATGTTAAGCTTGGAGTCACAGTCAAGAGTCGTCACACATTCAATGCGTGGCGATATTCATCACGATTATTCTCCATCTTGTCCTATCTTCTGCTTCTCGAACCAGCTGGGACACAGGTTGTCCGGTTGCCTCGCGGCTACCATCCTACCAGGTCCTTCGTGGTCTTCCTCTTATCCGTCTCCCATCCATGCGACCAAGCATGATATCGCGCTCCTAGGACAAGTACGGCGCTATATATGACCAAAGAAACGTATAGGTTGCTTCAAGAATCATAGCTTGAAGAGGTTTCGATGGTTTGATCTCCTTGAGAACTGAGCTGCTGCTTCTTCTTGTTGTCCAATGTATTCGGAGCATTCTCCTTCAGCACTACATTTCAAAGCTGTCGATCCTCCTGACCTCAGTTTTACGAAGAGTCCAACTCTCAGAGGGTTACTGGAAACACATGCGTCTCAACCAAACTGATTTTCGTCGAAAGCGAAATTCCGTGGTCTTTCCAGATATTCGTGAGGTTCATCACTGTTTTCTTGCCTTTCGCGATTCTTCTAGATTGTCACTGGTATTTGCGAACAAGTACTTGTGGATAACTTCTACCGAAGTATAGGTCAAGAAAACGGTTTTGGTGAGCTTAAAATTGTATTATGACGTACAAATTTTCGGCCTAAGCCTTTGTCAAGGACAGCTTTAATGGCTGGCCAGGAAAGCGACACTAAATCATTCCGCCGTGGAGTGTCACTCAGATTGACAGTGTCAGAAGACAAGCAAATAGACAGCGAAAGATATGATGAGAATGACAAAGGCTTCGGCCGAGAGTTTGTGCGTCATAGTACAATTTCGAACTCACCAAAACCGTTTTCTTGACATGTACGTCTATATATAGCTCGATGGCACCGCTGATTGACAAACTTCTACCGAGGTTGGTGATAATTATATTCTTGGTTTCCTTAAGGTTCAGAAATGAACTGACTCTTTCACTTTCAATTTTCAACTATTCTGGTCCATCCTTTACCTCTTCTTTGGAAGATGCTAAGATCGTGGTGTTATCTGCGCACCTTCGGCTGGAAACTGATCTGCCACCTACACGGACGCTGCCAGACCATGTCTAAGGACCAACGTTGTCAAGGACGTTGAGAGTTATCATCTCCATATAGGCAAGAAAGAACATCCGACAGCATGCAAACTTTCTCAATTGAGAAATCTGCAGTCTCACCACATTCATTTCTCACCGACGTCGTTTTTTCTGAGCACAGACTTTAAAGGAGAGCGACAAAATATGGGGAATTCCCATTTCCGATAAGACATACCAGAGTTTCTCATAGTCCACACAATCGAATGCGTGGGCGTAATTGATAAAACAGCAGAAGTCGTTTCGTTGCATAGTCAAACTATAACATTCGAGTATATGCCTCATATTAGTTATTTGATCTCTAGTCCCTCTTCTTCTGCGAAAACCAGCTTGCGTCTCGGTAACTTGTGGCATCAAGCACTGCTCCAACCTTCGGTGGATGATCTTCAAGCACTTTGCTGGTATGAGGGCTCAATGCTATCTTTCCACGGAGTAAGCATATTAGCTAGAATAGCATCTCAGTATTAATTAAATACCAAATGTGTTTGCAAATTCGATTTCATTAAATGAACACGAGCTGAGACCCAGCACCGCATGTGAGATGAGAAAAGTTTTGAAGTTTTGAAGAAATGTCCTCGGACTTTGCTGATCATGACAGCAAAATGCAGAAGGAGTAATAGTATTTTACAAATCCTCCGTGTCATGACAACTTTGGAGAGGTAATGTTTGTAAAATTAGCAATTCCATGGACTACAATTACTTTAATGCTCAGTCTTTCTCAAGCGTGATCATATCAAAAACTACCTGTCACTGAAGGAGCAAAATATTATAATCAAAGACAGTGATTATAATTAACTTTAAAAACTGTAAATAGGTCCACATTTCTATTTAAATTCTACAAATCCCGAGTAATATCATCGCTGTCAGTTTAACAAATACTTACCAAGTACTTGGCATAAAAGTCCTAAACATTTAAGAAATATTTATCAAACCTAGTACATTTCCTAAACTTTTACTAAATATTTAGCAAACTTTCCAAACTTCCTCAAAATATTTGGCAAATTTTCTGAACTTTTACGAAATGTTTAGTAAATATTTTGTAAATTTTCCAAACTTTTCCAAAACATTTAGCAAATTATTTCTAGCTTTTATAATATGTTTAGTAAATAATAAGCAAATTTTATCCTACTTCATAGGCGATTACGAAACATTTGCAAATTTGAATTTATGAAAGATATCTTCTTGTATGAAATGTTTTATATGTATCAAATAGAAAACCAAAACAATCATAATTCGGCAAAAAGATAGCTAGTAAAACGCTCTGCTCGAATTATTCATGCTCAAAATGGTTCAAAATCCGTACGGCATATAAAACTGCATGACTAGAATAAAATGACTGATCTTGCTAAAATTATACTTTGTACGATAACATTCATAGAGATTACAAAAACTGAGCCCTGCTCCCCAAAGTAAACAGCAGAAGGAATGGATATCCTTCAAAAATACAATTTTTCATACATATTTGGAAAATGAACAGAGTTTTATATAGTGGCACACATCGAACGATCCGATACAAATAATTTTTATGAATATCACTTTTTCCAACATAAAGGAAATTTCTCTATCCGGATTTGATCATCCTTCATTTGAAAATCCTTCCAACCAGAAAGCATGCCCACAGCCCGAATACGCATTTCACTTCATCTGAAACGCTGTCATTTCGAGTCAAACACCGTCGCGCCGTTATCAGTTACATTTTTAAGAATAGAGGTGATATCACGAAAAATTTACAGTTCAACGGAGAAACAGTCACTACCAAATGAAGTTTGAAGCGATGATATGAGGTCACTGAAAAAAACATCTTCGCGGTTGGACCACAATACGGTTGTCCGAATCTGATGATTGCTGGGACGTTGCGAGTATGAGAGATTTATGGATAAAGAATAATTCCAGTAGTTTTCGGGGTTAATTAGCTCACAAGACAAGACGGAAAAGCAGCCCAATGTAGGTCAGGTATTGAGTCATCGATGGACAGATACACAGTCTCAGCAATCAACACCTGTAAAAAAGAAGACAAATCTTGTGCTGATGTGCAGAGACGAATTATCATACTTAGCGGATCTTAATTAACATTCTATGGGTCGGCCTACTCAAAGTTTAGAAGATAAATCATTTATAGTAATTTTAGGTGTTACAGTAAAGACTATTAAGAAAACTGCTTTTGGATCATTTAATCTCTGACAATGTGGGAAGCGATATTCTTACGAATTTTGATAGCAAATGAAGATATTCAAGAGTGGTTGAATTGTGATCATTAACAATTTATCAATTATTTTTTTAATCAATACTTTTAGTATTTATCAATAATTTTGTTTTGATATTCAAGTACCGGTAACTGTTTTTTCAAAAAATGCAATCTGCAAATTAAAACAGAGCCTTACCGAGATGTAGCCTATTACCGACTGCTTGTCAACCGTTCATGCGATGAAGATATTCAGGAATGCTTGAATTTTTATTATAGTATTTAATACTGCACATGTAATTTTATTTTGATATTTTATTTTATTTTACACAATTTGTTTAAAATCACAATCTGCAAGCACATACACACGTAATGTCATCTTGTCTACCGCTTATATGACAGCATCTCTGTAGGTAATTCATGGTGGGCCTACAACTAACATGTGACCATAATAGCTAGGCCTACGATGATATTGAAAAGTGCGAAGCATAATTTGTAATAAGTAAACACAAATTGAATAAAAGAGTAGCAATGAGTTTGTACTTTGATTGTTTTATATTTATCGTAAAGCATGAAAAATTATTGATTTTCCAAAACTAAACCTATTGTTGGACTGCAACGCATGACTGATCTTTATTACAGTGTGCATGTAGGCTAGCCTACAACGTGCAGTCCGTCGTGTAGCATCTATGCCTTTTGTGTGCTTGATCATTTTTCTTAAACTACTCGAAATGTCAAATTGATACCATTTTCTAAAATGTGGCAATTCTGAAAAAATTAATTGAATATCATAGGCGGTAGCTACAGGTTTTCAATTCAACATATATAAAATGGAAATAGTGACCTATTTAAACAAGCTTCCTTGATGGATCCATCTTTCAGAAAATAGATTAAATTGCATAACTTAAGCAGATATCGAATAGCTCAATAGTTTGTCCGCATTGATAAAAACATTCTCCATCTAAAATTTTGCAGTCCTGAAATAGAACTTTATGACTTATAGCATGTTTGACTGTTTCAAATTTTTTTTCAATTATTTGTCATCCAAATATTGATACTATTGCACAAGTATACTACATATCTAAATATTGAAGTGCTAAATCAAAATGGTTTTAATGCGCTAATTAAGTTCTTTCGTGTTCATAGTTTCTAAGGTTTTTAGCATGCAACTATTTTGTCTCAACATAACCAGATGTTTGTGCTATTTTCAATGTAAGCAATCAGAAATTACGAATTTGAAAACAATATATTACCATTTCAACATATTCCAATTTGATTATTGTTTCGCTATTTTCCACCTGTGCCAATTGAAAAAGCAAAAAAGCCCAACAATTCGTATTGTCGCAATTAAATTCTATCAAGCAATGTACAATTACATAGCTGCAGAGAATGACATAGAGACGGTTCAAATTTGTTGGGAGTCAAAGTGTGTGGATGGCTCGCAGTTCCAACCCTCAAAAATAGCCACGCAATTCTATTACAAGTCAATGCGTCGCCTATCAACAAATAGAAAAGGCGAGAAGAAAAAGGGGAGCGAGTCTGTGACGCGCACGGCAAGGCCAGACACACGGAGACCTTGACATACACACGCAACACGCAAACTACACTCGCACCAAAGGACAGACAAGCATTACGTCATACCAAGCTACACTCAAGCAAGGAAAGGAACAGAATCTGGAAGGAAAAATACAGAAAAGATAAGAGTCAAACATGCACCTCAGAGATAAAGTACAAACGATAAGCAAACACAAACAAAATTAGAAATTTCAAAGTTGCTCGAAACAATTATGATTCTTTTGACGACACAATCAACTTTTGATCGATTTTTCAACGAGAAACGTCGTCGTGAAAACTGACATACGTGCACATTCTCATATTAAATTCAAAGTGAATAAGCCTTGGGCATGTGACATCATTTGTGTGATGGAAAACCCAAGTAAAACGATGTGTTTCTTGATAGCTGTAATATTTATACATAGATAAATATTATAGCTATCAAGAAACACATCGCTTTACTTGGGTTTTCGATTACACAAATGAATTCAAAGTATTGGTAGGACTCCTAAAATGTGATATGTCTGCTATGAGGAACTAAGAGGAATTGAGATATTTTGTTATCAGTAAATTAAATTAAGTATGACGCTAGTAGCTCTTTAGTATTTGTAAAATTAAGAGCAGATATAGCAGTAGTCAATAATAGAAATGTCTCTACGTGTTCATGGTCAATAAACCCAAATCCATGACCAAATACAATTTTGTTTTCGGGATTTTCAAATACATGTACCTAGACTTGCAGTTAAATGCTGAAACTAAGTTGACAAAATAAATTCAGAAGCATTTAGAAGCTTACCATTTTTCTGTAGTTTGATCCAAGAGGTTTTTTTAATTCTGATGCAAAAATCAAAGGAACTTGATGGCTTCATTGACTGGAAGAACTCACTGACTACATGCGAGTGTTCATTTTCGAATTGTGCTCCATGTTGTGCATGATAACTAAGCAAGATGATGAAAAAATGTAGACGATCACAAACCGACGATGAATAAATAAAGATGTGTAAGTAGAAATATCCTCTTGATGCGCTGACTTTTGTAATATTAAGCAGTTAACGTAAACACGAGTTCGATAGACCACGAGAGCGAAGAGTGCACAAGCTACTGCGCCTTGCGCAGCTTTCTGTCCCACGTGATGGGCGGATAACAATTATTAAGCAAGGACGCTGAGTCACAGGTATCAACAGTTCGCATCGATAGAATATTATCGACCGTTGCTTTCAGTCATGGCTCGCGAATGCGGCCACGACCAGGCTGCCAACAATGTGAACGAACTTCCTCAGCTGCGTGCGCGTGGCGAATTTCCTTAATATAGTGACGGAAAGTTATAGAAGCGAGATATGATTACGCAGACTGAGCGAGATGCCTATGTAATTGTTTGGTTCAGTTGCATACTGATTTAATATCATAAGTTTTGCAAATTACTAGCTAAGTAATTTAGCGAACACACGAGCAAACTGATCAAAGTCGACTTGCTGATGGGCACGGTGTGGAACTTAGAAACTTCAATAAATGCTTCAATTTGAGAAGCAAAATGTGTGCCGATAGAACTGCTTAGGCTCCCTTAATAATGAAAATACATGACTGATGTTGTTGCTATTGTAGCTACAGTGTACATGTAGTGAATGTGAAAGATGATGAAAAATGAGTAGAAGAAGAAGAAAAGGGGAACGAGTGAGTGAGTGAGAAAGAGAGAGAGAGAGAGTAGTGATGAAGTCACCTGAATATTTATTTTATACACACCATTTCATCAAATAAAAATAGGCATATATAAAATACTCGAAATAGACATGCACATTTCAGGCCCACATGTTTCATATGTCGATATCCATGGAAATGACATAATGCACTCTCTTTAAGATTTGAAAGAAATTGTTGGTGCCATCATAGAAAAATATCAACAGTTTCCTGACAATTATTCCATTATTCAATCATTTAATTAAATTTGATGGCAAAAAAATTAGCCAGTGGTCAACGACGCAAAACTGTGATATACAGACTTTATTATTGGGTATATCCTGTGACGTTGCATTTCTATTTTATTGATAGGTGATTGTAATCAGAGTTTATGAGAGCTGATGATCATCCTTGTGATATGCATGAGTTCAAAAAATTGTACGGGTGAAGTTACCGCACATTGAAATCACCATGCAATTAAAACCGCCTTTTACGACAGTTACTCATAAGCGGATCCTGCCTATTGCAAGATTTTTCTTTCATCAAACTCAGTAAATGCAAAAAAATCATTTGTTTGGATAACCAAACAAATATTACCTAGGCATTTGATAAACGTTTTCTAAATTTCGCAAAATTCGTTAATATCGACTTACATACAAAATGTAGCAAATATTTGTTAGGCATTTGTTACACATTTCCTAAATTTGTTAAATTTCCAAAACGTTTGTTAAACTATTCAAATCTTATAAATTTTCCAAGTAAATACCAAATATTTGGTAAAGTTGATAAGTTTTTATTTCTCGGGATGAAATATAGATTTTTATTGAATTATAAAATCTTGCAGATGAAAATTGAATTATAAACTTCAAATTGCAGCCAAGAAGCACAATAAGATTTCATCATTTCCATGAAGACTTGCATTACAATGCGGTTCGTGAAATTTCTTTAATAATCAGATTCATTTCCGCGAAATAAGATACCAGCTAGCAGCTGTTCATTCCTTTTGATATCTAATAACTTTCATGCTACTTCATAGAAGTACCAAATTGCTAGTATGTAATCACAGGTATAATTTGCAAAACTTTAGCCACTGAAAAAGTGATCAAATATTTTTATAGACCACAGGGGCGCAATCACCGCGAAAAATTGAATCTTTTTAAAATTTTCACTCAATGTTGACATTATTTTGAGTCGACAATGTATAATTATTGGCTGTGTCGCTCTGTAATTTCCAAAATAATCGTGTCACCCAGCACGTGTCGTGCAGCGGGGAAAAATGGATTTTCTCTCCAGAGTACCCACAGCTGAAACCGGCCCGCTATTTTCGGCCCGGACCCGGGCCCGAATACCCTCACCCCAGGTCCGGGCCTGCATTGACTGCAAATCATCAGACCCCGGCCCGTCACGGATGAATTTTTGATCTGGGGCCCGGGTAATTGCGCACTTTGCCACCCATAATAAAAACATCGATTGCGGTAGGTGAGTGCAATCGCCTTAAAATCATTCTAAAAAGCTGATTATTTATTTCATTATTGTATTGTAGGACCCATGCACCATCTGTAAGCAAATTGATTGTTGTTGAGCAGAAAGGTGAATTTATAATCAAATGACACATAGTCAATTTTCATATGTTTTAAAAAATATTGTGCATGCATAACGCGCTTTTCTGTCACATTTAAATTGGATCTCATTTGATGTACCGATGGCTGCGTGTTATTGTAAACTATATTTAGCTTTAGCAAAGCAAGGAAAGCAAAAACACTGAAGATTTATTGTTTGAAAAATGAAGTCACTTAGTCAAAAGTTAAACTAAATATTCAATTGACTCTTGCGACCAAAATTCCAGAGAAATGTATGCCAACTTTCATTATCATCGCTGATGCCGGCTTAGAGTCATGTTGATAAGCTATCACATCAATTGTTTCAGAGAATTTAGGTGATCAAACGAGAGAAATTTTATTAATTTCAGACATAAAGAATCGGCCTGGATGATAGATATTTCAGGACTGGCAGGGCCCGGCCCGGGTGCCTACCGAATTTTTCAGGCCCAGCCCGGCCAGCGTCGGCCCGGGCCCGCTTCCAACTCTAAAGGTAGCGACATCTACATGTATCCTCAGCGAACGGGTTGAATTACTAAATGTTGAAGTGGTGAACTACTTCTCACGCTATTGACAACATAGAATTCTTTTTTAAATTCGTAGATCTAGAGCAATTCTTTTGATAGTCACAGCTTCAAGACTTGAGTCTTGTCTTGAGTCCCAAAATCAAGCCATTCGCTTTTGACCAACCTAGCATAATTTATTGTTTTCTGTGAACTTGCGGAAGCACACGTTGTAGGTCGCAGCAGGTAGTCGGAGTCCCGGAGTCCTATCATTTTTGCTGGAGTCGGAGTCGGAGTCCTATCAAATGATAGGACTCCGGCCTATAACTAGACCCGAAATAATATAATACAAGCAAATTATTTATTCTCGTGCATAGCGGTCATTGTCTTGATGCCAACTTTCTCCGTCAAACAAAAGTGCAGAGACACTGCTGCATACAAAGCTTATTATAGTTGAGGGAATGAACTGTGACAGTGAATAAAGGATTGCCTTTTCACTCTGTGATTTAGTAGAGAAGACAAGCCTTCCTAGCCTCGATCACACCTACGAAATATCAAAATGATAGGACTCCGCTGAGCTCATCTGATAATTTCTGGATGTAATGTGAATCTGAACAGCCTTGTGATTTCGCGTCATTTCAATATTTTGCGCTGTCTACTAGCTTTGGCTATCAAAGGCATTGCTTCCAAATGCATTCATGAGGAATTCGCAGTAGGATTACTGCAACCGTGGTGAGAGAAATGTAAAACGCTGGCCATCAATTCAACATTCTGTGATTTAATATTGACATTCCCGCATTGCATCTGGCGCAGAGCAGACAGAAAAGCCCTCCTTTATGCTAATGTCAAGCAAAATATTCAGATGAACTGATGTCTATGATTTCTTTTAAAGCTACCTGAAACGATCGCCTACAGGCGGGATGTCAAACTAAGCAGCGGTAGTAACCATAGAGTCAGTATATATAGGTAGAGTGTCGACTCAAAAAAGTATCTGTATACAGTGAAAATTTTTTTATCAAAGGATTCAGTTTTTTGCGGACATTACGTTCGCGTAGTCCAAAAAATTATTTGAGCACTTTTGAAAAAAGTCATAATTTTCCAATTTATATACAACCGAGATGACTCTCCTATATAAGTTGTATGAAGCAAGTTGGATATCAAAAGGAATGAATATTTGATAATAAGCTTTCTAACTAAGCGGAAATCAAGCTGATTATCAAAGGAATCTCATGATGCGTATTATAATGGAAGTTTTCATGAAAGTCGCGATATTATTCGTGCTTTTTTGACTGAAATTTCAAGTTTCTAATTCAATTTTCACCGGCATGATTTTATGATTCAATAAATTCATGTTTCATTTCGTGAATCTGAACAGCTATGTGGACTCATCCTCATCTTTCAAAGTTGATAGAAATCATTGTCTTTGATCATGCGATTTTGCTCTTCCAGTAGCAGAATGTGTGTAAGGAGAAAGAGCACACGGATGTGTTTAATTTCATCCAGGTCGTACCTTGGTTTAAATTTTTGTGCACGTATTTTCTTGAGTTTACACCGGATTTTGGCAGTTCGTAAATTGTGGTCTGTCCCACAATCGCCTCCAGGATAGGTAACTGCCTGAAATACGGTGCTGGCCCAAAGGGTGGAACACATAATGAAATTAATCTGATTCCGGGTGACCTTGTCTGGAGAGCGCCATGTATACAACCTTCTGATGTGATTCCGGAAATAGGTATTCATCACTTTCAAATCATTTGAAAAACAGAAATCATAAAGACGTTCACCGCTCTCATTTCTTTCTCTAAGATCATATTTTCCAGTGGTTCCTCTGTTCTCCGCATTGCCCAACTTTGCATTCCATTCACCTATCACAAAGTCCATGTCCCCACTTGGTGTTTTGTACAAAGTATCCTGAACTTGATGGTAGAAAGTATCAATCTCTTCCTCATCTGCAGTGGACGATGGTGCAAATCCCTGAATTAAGGAGAGGCTAACAGGTTTACATTGGATCCTTATGGTAGCGATTCTGTCATTTATGGGATTAAATCCCACCACACACTTATTAACTGCAGTAGAGCATACAAAGGCTACTCCTTTACTGCATTGACTCTCGTGACCGCTGAAATATACCACTGCGAGTCTGAGCTGAACTTTCCCATCCCTGTCCACCAAAGTTAACTAACACCAAGTATATCAATGCGCAATCTATTCATCTCTCTCTTCACGATGACCAGCTTTCCATCAGACATGGACCGAACATTCCATGTCCCTACAGACCACACCTTGTGTAAGTTCTGATGGCAAGCATATCTAGCTTTCACTGAGCCATAATCCACCACAACCCTTCCTGTTGGATTTGAGGCTGCAGCATCATCCTGAGTCCGGGTGCTGATTTGGGTTGCTTGCCCTTCCCCAGTAGCATATAAAGAGCTGTCAGACCCGGGGGTTTCATCTTCTGGTTCTATCTTCTCCTTCCTTTTATTTGTCTAACCCATATGACGCTTTCTTGGGAAAAGAGTTCCGAAGTGGTTTCCCGTTGCCTTCTTCGGCGCAGGATAGGAACCAAGGTCTGGATTATCTCCACCCCGCCTCCTAGTCGCGTCGTCACCGTCCAAGTCACCAGTCTGTTGGTGTCTGCATGGTGGTGACATCTGTCGACCTGCTGCCATCGAATTCGCCATTTACCCATGGTTGGGACTGTTGACCCGGGGGGTCATGGCAGAGCTTATTTAGAGGCGTTCTTTACTCTACTCGTCACTGACTCTTACGGGCATGTGCAACCATTTGATAGGCAGAGGGATGCCACTCCCTAAGCCCGGCACAGCCTAGGAATCAGCTGTCTCTATCTTGGTTTCCCCGAGGGGTACTTACAGGGATTTCCCTCCATTCTACTCTTAAATTTCTTATCTCTCATGTCGAATAATTTGTCTTAATCTGAATACGAAAACTAAGTCACTTACTGTCCAAATGGCATGGCAATACTCAATCTCATTTCAAGTAGTCACATACTCAATCCGTCGTGCTACAATAGGCTACTTATTACCGGGAATCGGAGTCTGTTGACCCTCTGATTGAAATACTGCTCAAGAAAAAATGTTCTCTATTTGAATCTACAAATTTCCAGACATTCAGAGAAAAAAGGAAAACCGAAAATACTGCCTATATGGATGTCAAATTATTATCGAAATGAATTTTACGAATTGGACATGATCTGATACCAATAGCAAGGACGCACATCTTTCATCAAGATTTTGAATTTAAATTGATTTTTAAAAGGGCACAGAAATGCTTTTGTGTCAAAAAGATCAAATTTCTCCGAAATGCCATCAAAAATCTGCATGGATAAAAATGCTTATTATGACATTCCGTCAATTGATGAAGTGTAAATGTCGTAGAGAGAGGCAGTTTCACAATGGTATTTATCGATTTCTGATTTATTAATACTGGATAAAATGGTATTCACTGAATATTCCTTAGTACTTGATTTTGCAGTTGGGATAGACAGGATCTTATTAAACTTCGCTCGAAAGTTCTTGTCTAAATAGTAGTATACAGTAAAGAATATCACACAGTTGATTGAACCGCACAGTGTTGCAATGGATCGTATCATCCTGCCAAAATATTTGTTCGTAGAAGCAGATCTGCCGCCAAAATAGAAGGGCAAAACAAGATGTAGTGGCAAACTTAGCACAAGGGCAACAACATTCCACGTAAGAACGATTTTAGGGGATGTAGTTGTTCTTTTGGAATTGCGACGGTAGGTATCGAATGATCTGGACATTCTAGATCCATTAAT
Source organism: Prostheceraeus crozeri (assembly GCA_907163375.1). NCBI lineage: Eukaryota > Metazoa > Platyhelminthes > Polycladida > Euryleptidae > Prostheceraeus > Prostheceraeus crozeri. The sequence continues at coordinate 72,908 of CAJQUW010003585.1, forward strand.
TTTCGATTTTATTTTGATTGCCAATACAGTACATGTTGTAACCAGGACGTCAAATATAATGAGCGTTATCACGAGTAGGCCACCAAGATAGTTATACATTTGTTTTTGTCTATGAAATTTTAGAATGCCTCCGCAGCTCGTAATATTTGTTGAACCTGCACTTAAAACCCCAATTATTGTTAGAACGAAGAAAACCATTGCCACTTCATTGTAAACATCTGCGTCAGCACGTGTGTTATCGCCGTTATTATCTTGATTTTTGAGCATCATTATGTGCCTCATATTTATTACAGCCAGAAAGTACATTGGATAATTTCCAGGTCCCATAAGATAGCCAATTACAATCTTAAATGAAAACGAAAAGGCCGATGCTTGCTGTTGACTAACATGAAAGCGAAAATATATTGCGATGAACATAAAACTACATAAAATATGCGCTGCCGCTTTGATTGCATTTCCAATAAATATCCATTGTACTAATCGATAAAAAATTGCCTTTACTAGTAAATGTGTTTTCTTTTCCAATATAAAGATTGCAATGATATTCGAAACAAGACCAAGTAATGAGATGAAGATTGTAAGTCCAAAAATGATTGCTAGCGATGTATCATGATAATGTGGTAATGGTTGCAATGTATCATTGAGAGTTGAACACTTGCTTACTTCATCATCATCATTATTAGAGAATTCATTGTTGGATACATTCATCAAAAATATCGGTATGCGGTCAATGCTAAATATCGTGTGGAGACTTCAAATTTTGGATTTACAGTCATTGCGATATTCTTTCTTCATCAGCTTGTATTTAGCAATTAAGTTCATTAGAATACAAAATAGATTATTAACATAGAAGTATGATTGCTGGCTAACAACTTCGATGGAATTGAATAACTAACTCTATGGGTAACATCAGGGACTTCTATGGTTAACACACAGTGTGCGAATGCATGAAAGATCCAATGCTGTGAAAGGCCCATAGACTCCTAGATGATGTAGTTATTCCCTAGGCAAATGTGGTGTATGGAGATTTATATTCGTAGTTTCAAAACATGAGTATTCTGCATAGATTACTCGCTAAAGCTCGTGATCTATGCAGAATACTGATGTTTTGAAACTATGAAGATCTCCATGCATCACATTTTGTCTATATACCTGTTTTGTACCATAGTTATCAGCACAAGGCAATGATAAATCATAGCCGAGTTCTATGTTTTGACCATCATATTCAAGTCAGCTAATTTCACAGTTTTCAATTCATATGGGAGCAGCTAGTCCAAGATGCAATGTTGTTGTGCTAAATTTTTAAATTTATCTTTCGACGCACAGACGATTTGTTTTTATTCCGTAAAAAAACAAATTGTCTGTGCGTCGAAAGATAAATTAATTTCATTTCCTTTTATTAAAATGTTATCTAAATCTTTATAAATTCGGTTAATGTTGCCAGAAATTTAATAGTTATGATAATGATTAATAATAATTAATAATCTCCAGACTGGAATCAGGCATAGGTGGAAAAGAGCTCCACTTTGCCAGTCTGTAAATTTCATTTACTGTTTTTTAGGTATTCGTGTTTACTGTATATTGCATAACATGGAAATAAAATGTGTAATTATGATATTGGCGTATAAATGAGAGAAATTAACAAAGCCAAGGCAAGATAAATCACTAGGTCTAATTGTAGACTTAACCACACACCATGGAGATTCCAGGATATGCCATGGGCATTCCATGGATATGCCAGCACAATATCAAATTCTGTATCTCAACATGATTGTGTGATGAATAACGATGGCCTAGGACAGGAGAAATTTCAATGAAGAAGACAGTATGGAAACATTTTCGAATTTACGGATAACACGTATGAAGCAATCAATGACCTGCAGATATAATTATGGTATACTAATGAAACCATATTGAGGAAGAAAAGTGCCACGAAATTGTTTAATTGTTTTCTAAAATTGTTCTCTGCAACCCCATTTGAAATCGTTTCAGTACTACCACCTGGATACAAATATTACACTACTTTTGAATGCCTGAAGGGATGCCATCAAGTACCGATGGAAGCTGCCTCACAAGACCTTGCGTGTTTCATCACGCCCTTTGGAAGGTACAAATACCTTAAGGCACCGTTTGGGATTAGTGCGATAAGTGAAAATTAAAACAGAAGAATCGATGGTGCTATATATGGTCTGAAAAAACTTACCACTTGGTGGACGATATCTTAATTGCCGACACAGACTATGATTAACATCGTGAGATGTGTAGAATTTATCAACGCCTTGAATCCCAAGAAGATGAAGATTGCGAAGTCTGAAGTTGAATTCGCAGGTATCCATCTATCAGTGAATGGATTTTGATCAAGTGACAAACTGGCCCAAGCCATCAAGAAATTCCTAATACCACAATGTCTGACCGACCTGAGATCATGGCTTGGTCTGACTAACCAGATCGGTAATTCTGTCGACACTTTGTCGGAGTTGTCTGCGCATCTACGTCAGCGAGTTTAAAGAAAGCGAGTTTATGTGGACTCCGGAGCATCAAGATGCCTTCATGAAGATGCGCGAGCAACTGTCGAATCCTCCATTCCTCGCCTACTACAATTCATGTGCAGATATTGCTTTGAATGCCGATGCCTCCAGGTTGAAAGGGCTCGGATTCTTGCTGAAGTAGAAGCAATCAGATGGTAGCTGGAAAGTAGTTCAAGCAGGCTCTCGATTCCTCTCTACAACAGAAAAGCCGATACGCTATGATAGAGCTAGAGCTGTTAACAATCGTCTGGGTAGTCAAGAAATGTTCATTATTCCTCGATGGCCACATTTCGAGATTATGACAGACCAGTATACGCTGGTCTACCAGTCCAGTACATGGTATGGGAGTTGAACGTCCCTTAGATATCTTATATCATAGATTGCCCTGATACAGCATAGTCGGAAATCCCGCCATTGCGGTCATGTAACATAAAGAATCAGATTACATGGTACTGATTGCAGCCACTATATTGAGCTGATCTGACAGAAAATCATTGACATTTGCGTAATCGATCTGTGGATCTGAAAGAGATATTCAGACAATACAAAGTTAATGATAGGAGCCAACAATTGGTGTGGATTGCGTTTGAATCTTCGCAAGTGTGAAGTATTTCGCTATCAAACAGTTCCTTCTTTATCTTTTCTTATGAAATTCAATGAAATTGACACTCAAACTTTTGAAAGCCACAGTCCAGTTAAAAGACCCTCAAATTTCGATGGCTCTCCTCAGAGCTTGCAGTGACTTTAGTAAATTCTTTCACAGTGCCATTTGTAGTCCGCCTGACCTGATGTCAGACAGTCTGTATGATTTTGACGATGATGAAATAGCGGTGGATTTGGAATACAACCAGTAGCACAGAATACATCAGCATCATGCCTTGCTTCAGTATCGAGTACAAATTTTTCAACTGCTGATTTGGAACCGTCTATCC